>CAAKHG010028455.1:2714-29291 GCA_901007715.1 Dactylopterus volitans
CAGAGAACCGGTGTAACATGGACCGGCCCTCCGGTCCTTATCCGCACGCGTGCTGATAAGGACCGGAGGGCCGGTCCATGTTACACCGGTTCTCTGCATTGTCTCCCCATCTGCTTCAGGATCGACTTCAAGGTTCCTTTACAGTTTTTAAATGTCTCAATGGCCTTGCGCCCTCTTATTTATCTGACCTGTTTTTACCATTTAAGTCCTTGTGGATCCGGAGGTCCTCCGGCACCGGCCTGTGGAACAGCCTGCCGGAGAACCTCAGGACTGCAGATACTGTTGCTGTTTTTAAAAGAACACCGCAAAAACTGACTAATAGGTGGAAGGGATGATAAATCGGTTATAAGTGAAGCAGAAAGTAATTAAATGCTGTCGTGTTTTAGATATAGCTATTGAAACTGAGGACAAATTTGGCGAGGACAGCTATTGTGGAGAAGACAGCAGTAAGCTCCACCCATCTGCCCCAATGAATGCCCATTCGCAGTGGACCCAAAGTTTACGTGTTTCATTGGTGCACAAATATATTTTTAATTATCCCATGTTTTCAGATACAAACCACCTCCATGACATTGCTTTAACATTTTCTCATTGTTCTCATAGAGAGGTCACATACCTCAGTTTTGGGGTCATGGTTCAGTACAGTTTGGTACAACAAGATAAAAATCAATAAAAGCCCCAAAATACATAATTTTCATTTGTTTTGAACAGTTGTGCAAGTTATTTTGCTCCAGCGTCCAGTAGAACTACCTGGAATGCTTGATACAGCCTGTTGTGTGTTAAACAGCGAGGACAACATACACACTCAAGTTTTTAAGAGGCAATTGCTTACAATCAGTGGCAAAACTGAGAGGCAGCTCTTGTTATAAAGGTACAAATAAATAGATTTTTTTTTTAAATGGATCATTAATATGGTTTCAATTGTTCCACTTCAAATGGGAAATATTTAAACATTCAAAGCTGAGCCTTCTCTCACATAACTTAGTCACTCTCGTTTACCTCTGTAAACGCAGGAACCAGCAATGTAAAGGGTCCGGGGGGGTCCTCTACTACTCAGTATGGGTTCTCTACTACTGCATATGTGCATATAGTAAATGTAGGAAATGCCAATATCCTCAATAATGTCTTTGTCTGCTTTCACATGTCGAGGCTCCATAAAAACAGCAGGGCCAAGTTGTTGGAGCATGTTTCCGCTGATGTACCGCAGAACAACACCAACACGCCACCCATCGCCGTTGAAGTCCAAAGAGACCCCTAAACGTTTATACGCGTGGGTCCTCTTGCTCCTGTGTGCCACATAAACGCACCATTATTACTTGTCTGCTTCTTATTTTGTTTTTCATTTTATTCTTCTGTTGTTTAAAGCGGTTAACAAATAGCTTTTTGGTACATTATGGCCACTTGGATGGGTACTGCCATGTGTGACTGACTCTTTTTTCATTCAGTTTTATATGTTGCATAACTGTGTGTATCAAATCATGACATTATTATTATTATCATTATTACTACTATATATATATATATATATATATATATATATATATCATGCTTTCTTCCTCTTTCCTGTTTGGGTTGCTTAACTCAGCTGGTTGAGGCAGATGGCTCCGCATCAGCCATGTCTCAGGGTGCGAGTGACTTCTGAGTTGGTTTGGGTGGGAGGATTTTTGCAGACACAATAATGTGTTTTTTTTTCTCCCCATGCTAGCAGCTGAACTCCAGGGACGCAGTAATGGCAATCATCTCCTCTCTCACTTTTATTATTTTCATTTCATGTCATTTCACTTCATCGGTTTATTTGAGGCTGTCGTGATGCGTATCTTCAATTTTTTATTTTTTTCCCCCTATTTCTGGGTCTGTGCACCCGCAATTATACAGCTGTGGTTTAACTGTTATGCATCTACCTGTCTGTCTGTCATGCCCTCATAAAGTGAAGTATCTCTACAAGTATTGGAGTTTGGTGGAGACATTCATGGTCCTCAGAGGCCTGCCCAAGTTGAGTAAAAATCAGTGCGTGTGATTAGAAGAAATGAGTGCACTGGTGCAAGTGAACCTCCTTGCTGGTGAAGTGCACAGATTCACTAACCTCCAACTGTGGCATCCAGCACATCAGCGTCTCATTTTTAGCCATGCATATCGTCGCTTTCACCGGTATTATGAGATTTAACGACGACAGCAAGTTTCATCAGCTTTCATTAATTCACGTTTGTACCGTCAGCTGAGGGTGGGAACCTTCTGTCACTCACAGCAACAGAGAGCTGAGCCAGACCTCTCGCTATTGTTGGAAAGGAGCACTCGTTCAAGTTTAGCCATTCCCTATAAACGGGAATCTTGAGCATTTGGACTAAGTAGCTGTTTTCCTGGATGATTGCGTCTACTGTAGACAGCTAATTGGTTGTTTCAGTGTAACAGATGCATATTTAGATATTTCATATTGAATGCTGAGATTAATATCAGTCTTTTTATATGCGCCATCTGCAAAACAAATAGACATGAGAGGACGTTGAGCCAGAGGAGCTGGAGTGAGACGTCTCTGTGAGAAGAGTCACTGTGTGTGAATAACATCATCGAGCATCGATCACACACACTGTCATCATCATCAACACATGCTGGATTAACAGTTTAAAGCGCCGTGATTTCCGGACTATTGAGCGCACCTGAATATAAGCCACACCCTCTCGTTTTAAAAAGAAAAAAAAAAATGTGTACATATATAGGCGGCACTTGTCCATAAGCCGCACGTGTTCAAGTTGTAACATGAGATATTTACACAGAAAGATTTTTTTTTTTTTAAACTTTTAATTGAATACGTACTGGTAACACACGTCACTTCGCACTGTAAATGCTTTTTTTCCGAACAGCACCTGAAAAACGGCTGGTGAAAAAGAAAAGAAAAAAAAAAAAAAAACCACAGTAGCCTACCAGGAAAAGTCCATTATTCCATCCATTTTCTATCCCCGCTCGGGGTCGCGGGGTCACGAGCCCATCCCAGCTGATTGCTATCTTCATCTTCCTCCTGTGCTCTAAAACCACTAAAGTCGTCTTCTTCAGTGCTGGATCGAGCGCCTTTAAACATGAAAGCTGCATCACTGCATTTTTTCGTGTGTTTTCCATGATGAAGGTGTGTGCATGCAGCGCAAATAACTGAAGAATTTTGTGTGAGTGCGTTTGATTGGTCCACTTAGACCTGTTCAGTAATTTCATTGGTCCAATGTGATGAGGCTAAATGTTTTGCCCGTCAGCCCTTAAAAAAAAAAACCATAAATTAGCCGCATCGCTGTTTAAGCTGCAGTGTTCAAAGTGTGTGAAAAAAAGTAGCGGCTTATAGTCCGGAAATTACCGCATATGTAAATAGAACCAATATTTCTCTGAACCAAGAACACACTTGGTGTTTTTGCACTGCCGACCTGACGCAGATGTTCTTGCCAATGTCAGAAGCTTGCGCCTCTGACCTGTTGACATTTGTTGGTTTGCAAAAAGGTTCAATGCCAGCATTTTTCCTGGTGAATGAGTTGGCATGGCAACGCTAAACACTCGACTCCAACTCTTCCACTTGCCTCTTTGTTCTCTGGCTTTGTTAATCCTTTGTTAATAGATGTGGACTGAAGAGAAAGTCAACCTTGGAATCTGGGTTCTACACGGATCAGCGTGTACAAGAGCTGAAACAATGACTGATGGAGAGCTCACGCTCCAACTGAATGTTCAAATGAGTTTGCGCCTTCCACTGTTCAACCTCTGGACACACCTGTCAGGCAGTCCAATGGTTTGATTCCATGGTGATATGAATGATGAGCTGGAGGAAAAGAGGGTGAAAAAGTGACTGAAGGTTGAGGAGAAGGGATGTGATAAGAGGGAAGGATGAAGAACAGGGGAAGGCATAAGATGACAATGGAGAATGGGGAGGAAGAAATGGTGGATGGAAGATAGAAGAGAAAGAGGAGAGGAGAAAGGTGAGGATGAAGGTTCAAGCAAGAGGATGAGCTAAGAGAACGGAAAAGAGAGGAAGCCATGAAATGGAAAGAAGGAGAGAAGGGAGGAAAGGTGGAAAAGGCCAGTGAGAAAGATGTAGAAGATGAGATGATAAAGAAAAGAGGAGGAGGAGATAAAGAGATGAGGGAGAAAATAGGTGGCGAATGGGAGGAAACAGCAGATGAGAGTAAAGGGAGGTCTGGAAGAAAAAAAGGGAAGTGATGGATTGATACAACAAAGTCGGTGAAAAGAAGGAGACAAAAGAAGCAGATAGGAAAGGGGAGGGCAAAGAAAGGAGGGGAGATGAAGAGGAGAGGAGACGAGACGAGGGAGCAGACAAGTGAGGATTTAAAGGAAGGAAAACCTCAATAATAATCATAATAATAACAACTTTATTTATAGAGCACCTTTCAAAACCAAGTTACAAAGTGCTTTACAGTAAAACAGAGTACAAACAAATATCCACAGCAAAACAATAACAATATACAGTAATGAAACACAACAAATGTCAGCGGTTGAGAAAGGCCAGACGGTAAAAATGAGTTTTAAGAAGAGATTTAAAAGATGACACCGAGTTTGCCTGCCTGAGATCTCCAGGCAGGGAGTTCCACAGCTGAGGGGCCCCAACAGAAAAGGTCTCCTCTTGTTACAAGATGTGATTTAGGAGCCTTCAGTAGGGCCCTGCTGGAGGATCTCAGGCAGCGATCGGGCTCATAGGGAACCAAAAGTTCACAGATGTTTGCAGGTGCCTGACCATTCAGAGCTTTAAAAACAAACAGTAAAATCTTAAAATCAATTCCAAAAGACAGTGAAGGGCAGCAAGGACTGGTGTCATGCGGTCTCTTCTCCGAGCGCCTGTTAAAAACCTGGCTGCTCTCTGTGACGCTCCCAACAGCCGCCTGCTGTTTGGCTTCTCCACTCAACATTTGCCAGACCAACGTTTCTGAAGAACTAACCCGCCCACAAGTTTGCCCGTCAATAATAATGCGCGCAGGTGAGTGGCGGCTGTGAGCTTGCCGGCAAGTCCATCACGCCGAGGTGGGCCGGACGCGCCACGTGCAAATGGTGTGTACAGACGTTATCAGTGAAGCAGAAGGAAGCAGGAGGGTTCAGAAGGATCCTGAATTCTTCTCAGGTGTGGGATGAGGCACTGCTGCATCTTGCTTGGATTCATCTCGTTCTAACTCATCCGGCCCCCTAATTGCAACTCCTCTCCGCGGGTAGGCATTACATTAATTCTTGCAGACAGAGGCTCTTATCAAAATGCAGCAGGCCTACTAAGGGTAAATAAAGGTCTGGCAGGGGAAGGGCGACCGAGGGAGACCACGGCTCGCTAGAGCCGAGCCGCGGCCGCATATAAAGAAGATATTAGATCTATTCTCATTATGCGGTTGGAATCATGTCGGCTCGGCCTTCGCTGTGTACAGTAGAGGTCAGAGGGAGAAGTATGGCGGTGATTATGAAATCGATAGCTCTCCACTGACAGGCCAACTGATTCTAAAAGGCCAATTATCACAACAGCTGCCTCAGCAAATACATGCTGCTTTTCTGTTGCTAAAATCTGACTGGAAATACGACGGTTCCACGCGAGCGGCGGTGGCAGTGGTGGACTCTCGGGAAGAGCACGTATTCGGAGAGGAGAGTCAGCGGCGGCCGCTGCATCCCTAACTGAATAGTTATCTGGATAAAACAAAACAGGCACACTTTATTATTCTGAGCGGATGATTTTTATGTTGGGCCGCATCTTAAAGAAGACTGAGATTACAGGAACGGAAGCTGCGATCTGTCACTAACCTTGAAGCAAAGCTGAAACCGAGACACCAACCACAAATTCACAAGAGGAATTTCTTTCTGCCGTCGGATGGATTCATATTTGACTACAAAATGTTTAATCCAGGAAGAGATGATGTTGACTGGAGTGAGAATCTAGCTGTCTATCAACGTTGTGCCTGCCGCTCAGCCGCTTCTCACCCCAGCTCGTCATATAGCATCACACAGATGCACCGTTGTGAGGTTGTTCATTAACTCTGAAGTAAAGACTTTGACAACTTTGACATCAGTATGAGACATTCAGGTCAACAGCTCCAGCAGCTGCGTGCTAACTTAAGCAAGATCTTCCTCTAAACCTCAACAGAGCGTCATTAAAGCCCTGAAATGTAGCAAAATATGAGTAGCAGTAGTGGTTTAAGAGAGCATTGTAAACCGCTAATAGTCACCATCTTTGCTAACAATTGCAGCTCATTGCAAATGAGGAAGTTGGGGTTGCAGGACAGGAGGTCAAAACCTGTCTGTCACTGCAAATTGACAGACAGGTGTTGACCTTCCTCCATTCGGCCAGCAATACATTTTCAGTCTTAATATCCACGTAAGAAGATGAGTGTGTCTACTCATAATGAGGATGGTTTCACATTGGAGTGAGTGGAACGATCGCTGCTCCTCATACTCCTGGTAAAGAACGATTTGTGTGGCTGTGTGAGACAAGAGGAAGCTTCTGCTGCAACCACTGATAAAGACACAGCCCTGAACATACTGGATGCCTCTTTTGGGCGGCATTTGCCTCCATTTGCACCATCAGTGTGTGGCACTGTGCTACTGCCGTATGACTACGAGAAACACACACCTCCCAGCTCACAACCTGCACACTGACAAAAGCATAATTTGACAAAGATTTGAATCCTCCATGCTCACAGCTCAGAGTTGTGCTGATGTGGTGCTAAACACAACTAGTCCCACCTGATTTGATGTTTCAGTGGTGCTGGAACTGTGATTAATTTAAATAAAATCCGTTTCTCTGGATAAAATAGCTCAGTTTAGCAAGACTGAACTCAAAGGCCACTGTACACCCTGCTACATATGGAGGATGCAGATTGTAATTTGAAACAACAGAAGGGTTGAGGCTAAAAAGGCCATGGTCATTCGTTCAAATGCATAGAAGGATGTGTCATGACCACGAAGAGCAAAGCAAAAGCATCAAGCCACCGCGCACAAACACCTTCATGTTGGACGTCAGGGTCCATCCATGTGTCACCAAAGGCACCGTGGAATCACTGCATCCTGCATCAGATCGCCAAGAACTCCATTCATATGGCCATTAAAGCTTCAGCTGACAGAAAGTCTTGTCTCGTCTTCTTCCGCTTTTCCGGGTCCTGGTCTCGGGGGCGGCAGGGACCTGCTGTCCGATCCACATTGCACCAGACCCCTATTGTTCTTCCTGCAGGTGGTGGGCCTGCTGGAGGATGGACCCATGTCTCTGCCTCGGGCTGGACCCCTGGGCAAAGGCCCGGCCACCAAGCGCTCGCCGGCATGCCCGTCCCCCAGAGCCTGGCTCCAGGGAGGGGGGGGGGCCTCCGGGCTGGACACACTGGTCCTTTGATGGTTTTTCTTCTCATATGCATCTTTATGGCCCATTCTTTGTCTGACCGTCACCCAAAACCAGTTTGCCATGGGAGACCCTACCAGGGGCTGCGGCCCCCGACAACACAGCTCCTGGGATCGTTAGGACACTCAAACCCTCCACCACCATAAGGTGGTGCTCCACGGAGGGCTGACAGAAAGTCCTGATATAATAAAGCTTCATAATGGTATAATTCACAATCGCCGTTAACGAGCCATGGCAGCGCACGCTCAACTACACTTCAACAGACAGATATGTTGATGTGCAAAGAAGGAAAGGAGCGTAGCGTAGCATTTTAGAGTGGAGGGAAGGGTCATGGGACGTTTGTTGGTTTGTCTGTGAAGGCAACACCCTCATATTGCATGTAGTCATTTGATGCATTGCAATTTGGGCTAACTGATAGCTGAATAAGTCCGTTATCCATGATAATCAATCAAATTCAAAAAGTTTTTCTCAGATTCAGTTTTATTCAGTTGTATTGGTATATTTGTCATGCTAATGAGGTGCAAACCATGTACACTAGCAGGTGTCTCGTAATTGCACTCTTTAGGTGATGCAATAGTCTGGCTCAATGTAGAGCAGTAGTTTATCACCATTATGTCTTTTTCCACCATAAAGTAAACCTTTTAGCTCACATCTACATGCTGGTTTTAGTTTGTTTTTTGTTTTTTTTGTTTTTTGTTTTTGTTTTTTGTGGGAGGATGGCATTTCAGAATCAGGATCAGAATCAGAATACTTTATTGATCCCCAGTGGGAAATTACTTTCGGTACAGATGCTCCATACAAGAGTATTAACATAAAAATGAGTAAGAGATTGCAAACATCATAAAAAGTTGTCCTAAACAGGAAACAACTATAAAATAAATGCACAGTATGTAGAAAGTATATACAATATGAACCATATGTAAGATAAGTCCAGTCTGTTGCTTCAGAGCATCCAGCACTCGGAGGGAGGAGTTAGAAAGTCGAATGGCCACAGGCAGGAGTGACTTCCTGTGGTGCTCAGCAGAACATTTTGGTGGAATCAGTCTTGCCTTGAAAGTGCTCCAGTGCATCACCAGAACATCGTGGAGAGAGTGGGAGGCGTCCTCCGGTATCGACTGCAGCCTCCAGCGCATCCTCCGAATCAGAATCAGGAATACTTTATTAATCCAGGAGGAAATTGTGTGGTCACGGTTGCTCCATGAAGGTATAAATATAAGATACAGGAAGGAAGTACAAAGATAAAACAAAAAGTTGAATAGTTATTTCAAAAAAGAAATGAACCCAATATGAACAGTAAGAACATTATGAACAGCATCTAATCAAAGCATCTAAATATATAAACAAATTATTGGAAAGCATATTAAGTGGAAATGAAGTGTAAAGTACTTCTTGGAACAGAGCAGTATGTAACAGGCACAAGTATTATCAATATGATAAAAATCGACGTGAGTAGCATTACAGGATGTGCTGATATTGTACTGTGCAAATTAATGCTGTGTATATTTACTGCAGTTTTATAGAAGAATTAAACAGTCTGACGGCCACAGGCAGGAAGGATCTCCTGTGTCGTTCAGTGGTGCATTTGGGTGGAATCAGCCTCTCGCTGAAAGAGCTCCTGTGATTGGCCAGCATGCCGTGCAGCGGGTGGGAGGAGCTGTCCAGTGCTGCTCTAATCTTGGCCAGCATTCTCCTCTCCAACACCGCCATCGGAAGGTTAAGCTCCGCCCCCACAACATTACTGGCCTAGCAAATCAGTTAGTCGAGTCTGTCGGCGTCAGCGACCCTCAGCCTGCTGCCCTAGAACACAACAGCATAGTGGATGACATGGCCACCACAGACTCATAGAAGATCCCCAGCATTGTCCGACAGATGTTGAATGACCTCAGGCGCCTCAAAAAGTAGAGACGCTCTGGCCCTTCTTGCTGAGCAGCTGTGTTTCTTTGTCTAGTCCCGTGCATCGTCAGTGTGCATGCCGAGGTATTTGCAGTTCTCCACTATGTCCACGTCGAGCCTCTGGATGGACACTGGTGACTCGGATCTCCTAAAGTCCACAATCAGTTCCCTGGTCTTCATCACGTTGAGCTGCACCACGTGACAAAGGAGTCCACAGTGGCCCGGGTCTTCCTCTGCTCATCCCCTCCAATGCACCAACTACCACAGAGTCATCAGAATACTTTTGAGGGTAGCAGGCCTCTCTGCAGTAGCTGAAGTCTGTGGTGTAGAGCAGAGGTGTCAAACTGGTCCATGAAAGGGCCAGTGTGGTTGCAGGATTTCATTCCAACCAAGCAGGAGCACACCTAATACAGCAAAGTGAGGACAGTTGATTGGTTGACTCCTGCCAATCAGCTGTCTTCACTCCGCTGTTTTGCTGTACGTGTGCACCTGCTTGGTTGGAATGAAATCCTGCAACCACACTGGCCCTCTCATGGACCAGTTTGATACCCCTGGTGTAGAGGTTGAAGAGGAAGGGGGTGAAGGTGGTCCCTCGTGGTGCCCCAGTGTTGCTGAGCACCCTGGCAGTAACACAGTGTTGCAGGCACACAAACTGTGGTCTTCCTGTCAGGTAGTCCACCATCCAGGACACCAGAGAGGCATCCACCTGCATCGCCGCCAGCTTCTCCGCCAGCAGAGTTGGCCCGATGGTGTTGAACGCGCTGGAAAAGTCAGGAAACATCACCCTCACAGTGCTCGTCGGCTGGTCCCGATGGGAGTAGACTCAATTAAGCAAGTAGATGATGGCCTCCTCAAGTCCAAGGTAGAGCTGGAATGCAAACTGAAGGGGGTCCAGATTTGGTCTGGCCATGGGTTGGAGCCGATCCAGGTCCACTTCCCTCTTGCAGTCGTCCTTTGTCTCCCTGATCTTGACCCACAGTAATCCCTTAACCTCCTCTCTGTCACCACCCCTGAAGGCCCTCCTCCTGTCATTGATGCCTTGACATCTTTAGTTACCCGCAGCTTGTTATTTGGGTAACAACGAGCACTTTTTAGCCGGAACAATGGACTTGGTGCAGAAGGTGATGTAGTCCGTGATGCAGTGTGTACGTCCATCAGTGTCATCACAATGGGGCTCACAGAGTGCCTGCCAGTCTGTCACATCAAAACAGCCCCAAAGTTCCTCCATCACTTCCTCTGACCACCTCCCGACAGAGGTGAGAAGAGGCCAATTAGATTGAGAGCCACAGGGGGTGTGAGGAGAGGAGAATGGGGGACTCATACAGTGGGGTGAGGCACTATCAGGAGGTGGTTAGGAGTGGGGAGCAGCGGTGGTTGGAGACAGCCAGGAGGGGAGCCAGCAGGGGCTGGAGCTGCAGTATCAAACCCATTAAAGAACAGATTTGACTCATTGGCCCGAGCCACACTGCCATCAACTCCTCTTAGAGCAGGTCTGAAACCGGTGATCAATTCAATTATACTTTATTAATCCCTAGGGAGGGTTCCCTCGGGGAAATTAGCTGGTCTTCATACCACTCCAAACCTCCCTCATGTTGTTCTGGCGATGCCTCCGCTCCAGAGCTCTCCTATCTTTGTCCTTAGCCACGCTGATCTTCACCTTCAGTTCCCTCTGAAGCGCCCTCAGTTCCTCACAGTTATCACCCCTGAAAGCAATATTCTCTCCATTGAGGAGGGATTTTATCTCTTTCATGGCTCACTGTTTAACAGCAGACGGTCCTTATTAGGCTACAATGCAGTCCACGCAGAACTTAGTATAGTCTGTGAAGCACTCAGTCAGCCCATCAATGACCTCATATAAGCATCACCAGCTGGTCCACAGAGTCAACAAAGCACTTTGTAGGAAGGGAAAAAAAATGAACAAAAACTCTCCAAACGAGCAAACTTCAAGAGAAGGTAGCTTAATGAATTTACACAACTAAAACCAACAAAGTGTGGTACATAAGCGACTTTGAAGTTAAACAAAGTGAGAAGCAAGCAGGACCATCTGAAACAGGCTGCATGGGCACGATAATCTCTGGAAAATGACTCAGGAGGTCATTACGTTTTTTTTTTTACCCCTTAAACTCTAAATGACAATTGGCCTATGATTAATCATTAACATCACTGCAATGATCATTGAGATATAAAGACTATAGGACGTTTACGCCGCTGTCAGACCGTGAACATCACTGATTTAAACAGGGGCGATGGAAGCGTTCTCTGTTTTTCACCAGCAAAAATCCAGTAACCTGATTTCAGATTGGTATCATTAACACTGATCACATCAGTCTCTTGAATGAGCATGGGTGCCCAGCCATCTCACTCACCGGTCAGCAGAGGAACCGGCTCCTCTATTCTCTGGCCAACTCCTCTACCAAGAGGCCTCCATGCAGGATCCCTTTGATGAGTGCTCTTTATGTCTAATTAATGAGGGGAAATAACGGATACAGGGATTATTTTTAACTGCCCCAAGTCTTCTGATGTCTCATTAAAATTCCGTCTGGAAGAGAAGTTTTCCATTCTGGTCCAGCCTCCAGAGGACTGAATGTGAGACTCTGGATGGACAGTGGACTCCCACCTGCTGAAAGAGATGCCTTTTCATAAAGGTCCCACATTTGTCCTGGGGGCACACGCAAGCCATTTCTAATTGGCTGTCATTCCTCAACTATTACAACAAACGATTCGCGATACTAAGCAGAAAAAAAAAAAATCTATTTAATTCAGCAACTATCATGCATGTAAATGCTGAACATCATGAACAATGAGCTAAAGTTCACGATGAGCATCATTGTTCATGACAGCAGTTTATCTGATGAATAAGAGAACACTGAGTAGACGATGCCTCATTTATCACTGCCAGTGCAACAGTCACACTGTCAGGGCTTTGCTTTAATGTTGAATTAAAATCATAATTAAATTAATGAACTGTCCTTATGTCTCATTTGTCTATTAGAATATAATTGTTATTCAAATGTTTGGAAAGGCTTTGGTGTTGTTGGGACATAAGAAGCACTTAAATCACAGACATAGATCAGGTGTGGGGCTCCTGTCTGTAACCTTCGCGAACCTAAGCACAATACTGGTGCGACTATAAGACGACCCTGATGACGCCACAGCACTGAGACTACAGCGACCATCCCAGTTGTAAGACCATCCTGAGACAGGATAATAAGACAACCTTGAAGATAAGATCACCCTGATAATTGGACGACCCTGAGCACAAGACAATTCTGAATATAAAACAACCCCGAAGACCACCATGATATGAAGAGAAGTCCTGGCAACAGCCTCCGTGATAAGACAACCCCGGCTACAAGATAGCTCTGTTTATAAGACAGAGAGAATTTTTCATGACAATTCTAAGCTCTTTCCTTGTAGCCAGAGTGGGCCGGTGCAGAGACAACAGCCTGATCCTGAATGTAAACAAAACAATGGAGATGGCTGTCACCTTCAGGAAGACCTAGCCCAGCCACGCTCCACCTCTCATCAACAGCACGGGTGTGGAGGCGGTCAGCAGCACTGAGTTCCTGGGGGTGCGGATCACAGATTACATCACCCGGTCTGTGAACACCACGTCACTGGTCGAGAGGGCGCAGCAGCGCTTGCACTTCCTGCGTAGGATGAGTAGAGCCTACCTGCCCCCGCCCGTCCTCACTACATTCTATGGAGGCACCATCGAGAGCATCCTGACCGGCTGCGTCTCAGAGTGCTGAGGACAGTGGAGACGATGACTGGCAGCTCTCTTCACCTCCATTCAGGACATTTCATCAGCGCGCTGCACATCCCGAGCCAGCAGCATAGTCAGTGCCTCCTCCACACTCCCTGCTGGCCTCTGGAACGAGGTTCTGCAGCATCTGTTGCAGGACCACCAGGTTCTGTAACAGCTTTGTGCCCCCCAGCCATCAGACTGCTGAACTCATAACTGGTCTCTGCTGCACATTGATGTAGAGTTTGATCACTGCCATATGTTTATTCCTGTTGCACTTGTATTTACTGCCGTATTTCATTCCTGTTTCTGTTTTTATCCCTGCTGCACATTTTAATACTGCTGTATTTTATTTTATTCCATTGCACACATGTACATGCATTCTTCTAAACAACTGTACAGTAGCATTTATCACAATCTATCTCTTATCTCTTGCACTTCACATTTCTGTCCCGAGCCATATTCAGCAACATTTGATTCTGTTTACGCTTTGTGCATAACCGAATGACAATAGAGTTTGTCTAAGTCTAATTGGTGAGACCTGTGCTAGTGTGATATTATGGAGACATCTGACAAGCTTGCGGGTAAACGTAGATATGATTTGCTCTCAAACAAAGCTTTGTCCCATTTTATTGTCAGTTTTCTCCATTTAGTTCCCTCCAAGATAACACATTGTCTACGAACCTTCTCTGTTTAAAATCTTGGGACTTTGGACTCAAAATTTGAAGACTCGCACTTCCTCACTCAAACATCTCAGCAGTTTAACGCTTCCTTTTTGTTCCATATTTAAACAGAACTGGCTTCAGCTGGACAGGGAAACTATTGTCATCTTTGGCGTGCCCATGTCCTCGTGTCCATCTGCTCAATAGACAAAAATAAGGATGGTATTAAACTGCCTGCTTTAAAGCCAGTCCAAAGGGATCTTACAGAACAGGCGGCTCCACTTGTTAAGTGTGCTGCTCGCCGTGGTTTGAGTGCTATTGACATCTTGGCCGTTGACGACCTGAAACTGCCATCGACCGGCCGGCCCCCAGGGCACCGATGTGCTGCTCGGTGGCTGGACTGACGGAACGCTCCCTGGGGCCTTTGCTGGCCACTCAGCAAAGAGCTGATGGGCCATTTAAATGGGTGGATGAGGGGCATCCGTCACTGTCCTATCGAGGCCCGAAGCGTTGATGGCCGCTCTACAACAACAGGTCTCCTGCCGGATCGGTGGAAGAATTAGTCACGTGTGAAGATGAAAATGGTGTTTGGATCGTGAGCTTGTAAGTAACATTCATACTGTTGTTTTGTGGTTGGGATCGCGCTTCTTCCAACATAAACAGGGACTGCTGGTAATGTGATCAATATGTTGCAAAGTAGCGAACAAGCTGCAGGTACAAAAGATTGATACCGAGACGTAAAATTGATCTCATATCAGACAGATTCATTTATTTCAAACGTAAACATGTCCTAAACGTGGTTTGATCAAAGCCACAAGCATCAAGATTGCAGCTCTGGTTGATGTGGAGACACCTGCCTTTACTGCTGGGAAGAGCAAGTGCAGGTTAACACTGCGTACCCCAGAATTCTGGATGTGGCAACCGCATGATGCCTGTAACTGCTCTTTTCCATCCTTTATTGAGCAGCCAGGATGTGATTAGATGTTGCACAAGTCGCGCGTCTCTCTGAGGAGCCCGAGGTTGATGTAAATGGCATCGTTTAATGAGCAAAATGAGCAAGAGCCCTGTTGACATTGTTTCAGGAGAGCCCGATGCATTCCTATTGGCTGAGCCCAGCGGGGCATGTCTGTCTAAGTGCACATCCATGAGAGCCGGCTACAAAACTCACAATCCACCGGGGGTCTTAAATAGCTTTGTCAAACAATTCGCCGGAACACGAGGCCGCCGAGACTACTTCAGTCTACGCCTGGCCATAAGCTCCGCCCACGTCTGCTGTAAACACTGATGCCGGCAGTAACGCAGTGCTATCAGCATTCATGATGAAGGATGGAAATGATGCTGTGAGCATCTCGCACTGATGGACATATACATAATTCAGGGAATCAACGGTGGCGAATTCCGCTCAGGCGCTCGCGGTGATGCATGAGGCAAGTTTGACTGAACCAGGAAACCTTTTACTGCATTATGTGCTTTTGCGTTAAACCACAGTATTTTTTTCTTTTTTTTTTATGAGTGTACATATTTACATTTGCTGTCATTTTATTGCAGCAAGGCGTCTGTAAAGGTCGGACCGGACCAGTCATCTTCATGGCTGTGAGCGAGGACAGAGCACTCTGATGAAAACAATAAACCTCAGGAGACAAGGACATTTATTTGTTTTACAGGGGCTCATTGTAGCCCAGGAACCAGACAGGAGCTGATGCTGGAGGACAAAACCCCTAAAAGATTAAAGATTAGCAGCGAGGGAGGAAGTTGCAGGCTGTGAGGATGCTGGAGATGAGATGCTGGGAGCTCTTCTGCCTTGCTTTTACATCGCGTCTTCTATTGCGCGTCAAATCCTCATCGAATGTCATCGCGCTGATTGTCGACAGCGGAGACAGCTGACAGAGAAGCGGACGCTGAACATGTCCACCCATCGCCTCCAGCTGTTGTTTGTTTGTAATCAGAGTAAAGGCCAGTGAGCTAATTTTAGGGCTTTATGCATACAGTAATTCTTCAAACCCTGCTCCAACGATCTGCACTCGCAGTCCTCCACTAACCAATCAAGTAGCAGTCAACAACCATGTCTGTTCGTTATACATGCAGTGAAGACTTCGACTGATGTGCATTAAAAGCATTAAGAGTAGAAAATTGTCATCGATTCATCATTTCATCCAACTAGACATTTGTCTAGATTGTCGTCATAACTACGTAGGCATCTCCTCGGTTCAGAATGTGATGAAGAAACATCTGCGTACAGAAGTGATGAGGTTCTGGAGGTCAAGTTGAAAACCCTCAAAGAAAACCATTCATGGGGCCCACAGAAAACACATCAGAGGACCTTCAGGTAGACTGAAGTGGCGGCTCACTGCTAAAGTAGAACATTTTGTCCTGAATGATCAGAGGTACATTTGGATAACAAAGGCTGCAGAGCTTCAAGAAAAGAACCTCTCTCCACGTCTTAAACATGGCAGTGGATCCATCGTGCTTTGAGCTTGTGTGGCAGCCGGTGGCGCCGTGGAGGAAGATGGATTCTTCTAAATAAGAGCGATTTACAACAGGATCATGATCCTAAAAATAATCCACCTGGACGACCTCAGGAGATGCGAGCTGAGGGCTCTTAAATGAGTCCTGACAGTCACATGGCTAAAACATCTGCAGTTAGATCTTAAAAGATCAGAGCCGGAAGTACTGAAGAACTGGAGGCGTTTGGAAGGAAAAATGAGAGAAAAATACACAAATAATACAGAGAGTGCTGTCTGCCAGAGGGTGGCGCTACTGAGCACTGATGGTGAAGGATGTTTAGACCTCAGCACGACACTGATGAATTTATCAGATTAAAAATAACCATGAATTCATGGAGAGTCATCCAAGAATCATGTATGAACGAGAGAGTGGCGGCGTGTGTGACGGCGTGTGTGACGGCGTGTGTGGCGGCGTGTGTGGCGGCGTGTGTGACAGCGTGTGTGACGCCGTGTGTGACGCCGTGCGTGACGGCGTGTGTGACGCCGTGCGTGGCGGCGTGGAGTTGCATCAGTAAGCAGATATCCCGCCTGAGTGGCTGCTGTGAAAACTCTTGTGAAAGTCATCTGCGGGCGTGAACCTCCCTGTAAAGCTCCCTGCGACTTTAACGCCGGCTGTGTCACACGAGTGGACAAAGAGGTGGAATAGATATAGATATGATTAAAAATTAAGTCAGGAATCAATGACTGCTGTAAATAATTCAGTAGAGGAGCGCAGGCTCAAATTAATAGAATGTCACATTATTAAGGCTTGAAGGGGTAATGTTAGTATAAGAAATAAATAATATTGACTCAAACTTTGTTTCAGCACTTACTAATGCGGTTCTCTCTTGACTGGATCCTGCTCGTGTTGTGTCATCTCCCAGATGAAACTGTAACATTGTAACATTGCAACATCTCCAGCAGTCGCCCCCCTGCTCAACCTGCTCCACTTGGAAAGTGTCATGAGATAACTTTTGTTGTAATTTGGTGCCATATGAACATAATAAACTTGATTTGGCAGTTTACATTCACGTCTATTCATAATCTATGTCGCAACGACTCTGAATGAACTGTGTAAAATGTATTAAGAGCTGAAAAATGTTGCACTTCATTTCATCCTGTTAGACATTTTGGCAAATAAAATTTGTCTAATCAGCTTATGCCCAAAAATGCTTTATGATGCCACAGTTGACCTTGACCTTTGACCTCCAGACGTTTGTGAAATTGGACAACCCTCAGAAAAGTTTAACTTTGACCTTTTAGCTAAAAAAAACAACAACATTATGTCATTTGTTTTGTAATAATAAAAATACTAATTTAGCGTTCACAAGAGTGGGATGGATGGACATCCCGGGATCATGATGCCTCCGGCCTTGGCTTTCGTGGAGGTGTGAAAATCAGAAGCACGCCATTCCAAACAAAGCGACAGTCTCACTGGACAAATATGTCTGAAGACACCAAATGTTAGGAAGCATGCCTGCATCCAGACCAGTCCACGGTGCCCTTAAATGAAATGTCTGTCTTTCATTCACTTTAACACTACTGAGGCTGTGCAAAAGCCCCAGGAGAACTGGCTTTGGCACGCCTAATAGTGTTAAAATGGAGCTGTTGATTCTCTGATAAGACCGAGGAGATAACGGGGAGCTGCGTTAATCTGCGATTGCTCAGGTTTAATTGTGCATTAAAGCACGCGGCTCTTTTTTCCTGGTGCCGTCCTCATGTCACCTGAGTTCTCTCGCCACCGGGAGCTGAATAAAACATGAGGTGCATTTGCATCACCGAGGAAGCAGCCACTCTCACCGCCGGAAAACACACCACCTGCATCTTATCACATCACCAAGTGCTTCTCGTGGTCAGGATCCTCCCGTATCTTCATCTCCATAAAACCTCATCAGGTTCACGTGGAGGTTGCACACTCTGGCAGCGAAATGCCAAACGGCATCCAGCGGAATAACTCCCATCGGATCTTGGCGTTCCGTCTGTGCTCTACGCTTCTTGGCAGCTCCGCATTGGCCTGCTCTTTGGAGATATGCAGACTTGAGATATTCTTTTTTGCCTGGCGCGTCAGGAAGAGAGAAATATCTATAAAGTTCTGCCACCTTGCACTTAAAGGACTCATTTGTTTAGCTCAAGCCTTTGAAAGAAAAAGAGGATTTTCTTAAGACTGAGAACACAAAGAAGTCAGACGCAGACGCAGATGCAACGTTGCTCTCAGACTAATCAGTTAAATGACTTCAATCGCTGCTATTTTAAACTATAATAGAGAAGTTGCTGTATTTTTAATCCCTCATTTTCTTCCATGAGGTGATGACTTTCCCCACCACCTCCTAATCCCCTGCAGAAAATACGCCTCCTCAGAGATACGACATTCACTCAGCATCTTTTGATGCCGCACGTCTCAGACAAGACGGAAGGGAAAGTAAAGAAAGAGGCCCGGCTGTGTTATCTGATGAGCTTCCTATTATGCTCATTCAGCCAGAGAAACTGTTAAAGTAGTTCCTACAGATGTATAAGAGGACCAGTGTTTTGTTTTTGTTGCTTGTCTTGACATTGAGAACGATCGTGCCCGCAGCCAGAGGACCCCAGACAAGCCCCTCCCCCAAAGAAGAATCAAATATGATAGATGAAGGTGATTGGCCGAGATGAGAAAGAATGCCAGTGTGAGTTCAGAGACGCTGTGATGCGGAGGCGTGGTCGCCTCCATCATGAACAGAGTACTGTGCGCTCATATTGAGAATTGAGTCTGGATGGACCAGGTCCAACAAAGAGGGACCAGAACCTGGCAAGGTTCCGAAGGCCAATACGGTTCATGTAAACTGAAGACAAGAGAACAAAAGAGAGGACATGTGACAAATCATAACAAACAGCCTGCATGTTGCATTTGAGGGTCATCATGTTAGTAACAGAAGTAGCTTTAATTTGAAGAACCCTAGAGAATCACGTCCATGCCAGCTGATTCGACCAAACGACCCGATCCCGTCGGGTCCCATCCTGCTCAGGCTGGGCACACGCAATCTGACAAGAAGGTCAAAGAACCAGAGCCTTCCTGCGTGGAGGTTCCGCTCGGTTTTAAAACGGTTGCCACAAATATGATAAAAACCAACAAAGCGTCCGCCCTCATCTTGAAAAGGGTCGGAGGAGGCGTGACGCAGGCGAACGGGTCGAGAGCTGCGCAGTGCGTAGACCTCGATCCCCCGACGCATCGGCGGTTGCGCTCGGAGCGGCGGAGACACGGAACCGCAGAAGGTCAGGTGTGATGGTAGAACGTTTGAGACTGAAGTGTTCGGAGAGTCCTTTCACAGACGTCTGCAGCTTGCTTGACTGACTGACTCATCTGCTGTCGCGCAGCGAGTCCTGAGTCACGGCCGCACCAGAGCTGCTGCTCAGGCGGAGACCACCGATCCAGGAGGCAAAGCCGGGGGCGACGCCGTGACGTCTTATAGCATAAAAAAACAACAACAAAAAAACAAAAATGAGTAATGCTCGTCCCGCAGCTGCCGGCGTCTGTTTATTGCCCCGTGTTACCCGCGGCAACATCAGCGCGTTACGCCAACGTCATCCCATAAATGTGTGCCGTCCCGGGTGTGATGTTCCAACTGCCGCCCATCAAAGGTGAGCCAATGAAGAACCTGCGTCCACTGCCGGCGTCATTTGACCCGCATCCCAATGCCAATCCGACCCGTTCCCACTTCCATCGGGGGCTGATTGTTGGCGTGTTTAAGTAGGTTTCTCGGCCGGTGGGAAAGCGGCTTTGCCAAAGCTAGCGCTTCCGTTATCTTCACTTCCTCTGCAGAATAGTAAACACCAAAGAGCACGCTCACGTTTGATGTTCGACGTGCAGACCTTCCTCTGTTCAAGTCCTAATTCAACAATACAGTCGTGAACTGTAGGTGACGAGATTCCAATGATTTAATTTAAGTGCTTTAATTATAAATGAAGCAGCACTTCCTTTCTACATGTATGAACTTCTTACGGTGCTGAAAATAACCCTTAACCTAATTAAACTTCAAGTCAAAGTCAAGAAAATGAATGGAAATTGTAAAATTACCAGGCTCTGGGTTTATGCAGCGGGTTTCTTTATTTGATAATGGAAAGTTAACACATTTGCAGAAACGCATTTGTCACAGCGGACGTCGCCTGGTCCAGTTTTAGTTTCACACAGCTTTTATTTCAACCTAAATCAGAACACAGAGATCCCTTATAAATCACACACACACACGTTCCGAGAGTAAATGACATGTATGACTACAGAGTGATGAGTGTGTGAGCAAGGAAAAAGGAAGAGGAAAAAAAAAAAAAAAAAAAAGCAGCTGAGGAGATTAGCCTCCTTGAGGATGAAAGGTTGAGCAGGCGTTTAGGGAAGTGGATGGGAGTGCAGGCAAATCCTATTTCAGCAGCCTGAGGTTGCTGTGGTAAAAGGCTCCTGCAGCGGGCCCTCCGCTAAAGCCTGCTCAGCGAGGCACCGGGGACACGTGAATCGTGGTAAGTGCGGAGGCAGACACGGAGCAGAGATGAAAGCGGGAGGACGGCTCGCGGCCTCTTTACTGGATTACACCGCAGACGGTCGCGCCGTCTCCGGCATTTCAATAGGAGCGCTTCAGCGCTGGAGAACAAACGGTGGAGCGCGTCGCCGCCCGAGTGCCGCCTTTTTACAGTGAGTGACGAGGAAGTGCCGTTCGACATCGTGCGGTGGTCAGCCGAGAAACATCAGACTGTCTTAGTTTAAAGCCGGGTTACATTTCGAACGAGAAAGAAGTTCTGACACTTATTGTCATCGTGTACGTGATAAAGTCTGTCCCTGAGTTAGGGTGTTGCCTCATGGGGCATCACTATACACACACATCGATCAAGCACAACGATGCATGTTCACCACAGAATAGAATACAATACAATCAACTCTCCCTTCATGAGTTTTATGTTGCATTTTGATTGAATGTGTGTGAGAGAGGTGTCGACATATTTGAATGATTGTTATCGGGGCTGTAATTTGTGACGCTGTTGAGCTGCACCGGGTTACACTGAGAGGTGTCCCTAATGTTTTGGTCATCACACTCACATGTGTGACCAAAATATTAGGGACACCTCTCAGTGCCTCTCTCAAACAGATTTAATAAAAATTCTGCCAATATGTACTCATCAGATATGAGAAAAGGCTGCTTGTGACCATTGCCAAGGCCTTGATTGATGAAAACACAAATTTAATGTCATTAACTGGTGCCAAAAAAATTTAAGTAAAATCAATATTCACAGAAGCGTGATCGGGGAGGCTGCATCTCATCGTGCTGGTGTTGGATCCAGGCTCAGTTGTACGCCGGCAGGCCAAAGAGCTGTGGCTCAAACTCCTCCATGCTCCTCAGCCGCAGCGTGGCCTCCTTGGTCAGGGCCGGGTCCAGGTTCTCGTCGGGTATCATCACCACCTGCATCCCGGCTGCCAACGCCGCCCTCACACCGTTCGGAGCGTCTTCAAACACCAAGCACTGCAACGGGACGGGAGCAAGAAGAGCCGTCACCGAGAATATCCACAAAGGCTGTTGTGATAACATGCACAGCAAGAGTCCCAGCGATGGTACGGACAAGTCCCAGTGCTGTAGGCTGTACTAGGGGTGTCAACGTTTACAAAAATTTCTCAACGTGTACGCGGGGCTGTAAAATAGCGTGCACACTTCGTTTATGAATTTTGAACGCAGTTGCGCTGTATAACCACTAGAGGGCTCCGTCTCTCCATTCATAGACCTCAATCCCGTGAACGTAAAGCCGTTCAAGTAGTTAACAGACGAATGTTTATTGATCAAAGCCCTAGAGTGCACATATTATTCTCCTGAGTAAGTCTTGGTAGAGCTTCGACACCCTCGAGCTAACTGTCGCTCTGCAGGGCACTTTGTAGCCTGGCTCGAGATGTTTAATTAGCTTTAAAAATATGTCGTCTTCAACAGTTGACACGGGCTGCATGTGGAGGGCCCCCGTTTCAGCTACTAACTTGTTGATAGCTTCACTCGGCGCCTTGTCGCGTTTGCTGGCTGCCTAGTTGCTAGGCTGTGAACCGCTAGCAGCGTTGTCAGCAGCAGTCTCTGCCTGCGGCTTGTTCGGGCGTCTCCATCGCAGGTGCTTTATCCTGCGCTGCTGAAATGAGCCAATTTGGTCTGAAAAAAGTGTCCACTGAACTTTAGCTCCATTTTTAGCCAAAATAAACTGCCACATGTTGCTCCGCTTTTTACTAGCCGCCTGTCAAGTTAAAGTCACGCGATGCACGATACGTTGTTTGTGCAGCGTAACGAGCCCCGTGTATCTATCACGTATGAGGATAACTGCACCCCTGAGAACATTTATTGTTTAGTTAATATCATCATCTTCAGCTTTCAGGCAGCATTTACACCCCTTAATACTTTATTGTTGGTGAGAAATGAATGAGGAGGAGAAAAGAACCACGTGGCGTGCAAACGGTTATTGATTTTTTTCTAAACGGTGATGATTTGCTCTCCGTGTACACAGGTACACGTGTAGATATTGACACCCCTAGCATGTACATTTTTTTTATCCTAGCGATAGCATGTACATAGCATGTGCAGAAAAAAGTGTGAGCTTCTCCCCAGCAAAGCCACAATGATCCTCACAGAGGTCCAACTCGATATCTTCCCGTGTGACGTCTGGTTTCACCACTGCGATTCTGACGTGAGCCTCAATGTCATTTTCAAGTCATGACTTTCATTGCGACACGCAGCGCCGAGTGAAAACGGGGGAAAAGATTGACGCTTATTGGAACCTGAAATACTGACGCGTGTAAATGTTCAACACAGTCGTTGCAGTGTCTGCAGTAAATTAACAGGGGACTGACCTTTGACCCAGAGGTTAATCACTTTCCAGAACCCAGTAATAATTGAGGAGTGTGTGGACGGACAGAGAGGCGCCGCAAAAGTTACAACGGCTGGGTATTAATTATGTACAGCTACACAGGTAAGTGACCACCAGTAATAATCTATTTCTGAAAATAGACATTTCTGTGCTGCATATTTTACTTTTGCGAGTTCATTAATTATAAAATCAGTATACAGTATAAAACAAGCGTCCACTGTAAAACGCGGCACATTTGAAACTGCAGCCTGAATCATCAAAGACTTGTTCTAATTTAGATGTATGAGCATTTTAAAAACTGATCATGATATATGACACAACATTTTTCCCCGTCATTGGTGTGCACGGGCATTAAGTCTTCAGGACAACATGACATGATGCAGTTTAAAAATAAACCTGTGATATTGTGATAGATAGCACTAAAAATATGATCCATGATAAACTATAATAGATGCCTTATTCATGTTTTTTTCTTCCTTTTTTTCAATATTTGATTTTGAATAAAGCAATATAGAGGAAAATGAAATACATTCTCGGTGTGAGCTATGAATCATGCTGACAGCTGAGTCTCGCCAACCTGAATGTGTTGATAAATTCAAACCACAAAGCGACAAGACACTGCCGTGACAGCCAATGATTGGCCAGCTGTGTAGGCTGGACTCTATTTATTTTGAACCGCGCACCAACGTCCTCCTTTTGTACAAGAAAAGAAGACAAAATATCCCAGATATGGACACCGCCCTCTTGGCTACTGATGCCATTCGGAGGCAGAATCTGCCCAGCAGCGGCATCGAGGTGCCGCCCAGTTCAATCACAACTGATCAGTTTACCACCTAAAAAAGGTCTTCTTTTATTTTTCAAAGTTTAAAACAGACAACAACCGCTGCAGACAGTCACAGAAAGTTAAGTGTTTAATGTCCTCATGACTTTATGTACAATTCAAACAGAAGTCTGTTCATGCGTCGGAAAAATACTGGAAATTCAATCAGAGCAGCTGTCAGTCATGAGGCCACGCCTCCTTTTCATGGCGCTACACAACTAATTGGAACCAAACTTTTTAGAAAAAATGACACTTGGGCAATCACCAGTGAGATAAAAGCCGCCTGACATGACAGAAATCACCTTTGGGAAAAATGACAAATACTTTCTTGATATTTTAGTCTGATCCGTGTCCCTTCCACTTGCACGGAAGAGGCGGAGCTTATCACCGATACGGCAGCCAGCCACCAGAGGAGGATGAAGATTTTTGGCTTCAATTTTGAGGAACTGTCATATGCCTATTTCATATATACAAGCATGTCTGTGTCGAAATGAGTATTTTATAAAACAAAACACTTGTTTTCACTCTTCAAGAATCCAACACAATATCAGCTTTTCACTCGGGCCTTCAAATCAAATTATGATTCTCTCCACCAAAACAACAAAGAGACACAGATGAGGAAGGCGCTGTAAGGAGAGATGAAACAAGACAAGATGAGCAAATGGATACATTTCTTTTTGGCTGTCGAGAGAAACAGACGGTCCGACAAGTTGCCGACAACATATGAACATATATAGTCACACTTGCAAAAAAGGCATCAGCCAGCTTTAAATATCCTGCAGACATCTCACATACTGCAAACTCCACAGTGGGGTATGAGGCAAATACTGCCAATGTACCTCCATGTTCTGCATGTACAGAGGATACTGCACTCTCGGGTCCACCCTTACCCATACCATACCACTCATCATCTTAGTATTCATCACCTTAATTGATAAAGGAACCACAGAGAATTTGAATCTCTTCGTCTTACAGTTAGGAACCCTGCATCTTCTGCCTGAGGGCATCAGCTTGTACTCACTATGAACGCCAAAATTCTAAGGCCCCGTTATCTCGGTGTTTCATCAAAACTTTGCTGTACTGGAGATGTGGGCACCATACCCATAATCTTCGCGGCCCTTTTGATCAAGGATTGTAGACAAATTACCAAACCATATTATGATGCAGTACTGAATAATAGATTCAACAGCAGCACTGTAGAACGCTGACATCATGTCCTGACCCACACCATGGACCCGAAGCCTTCCAGAAAGTGTAGCGAGTAAGTAGTGTGATGAGGCTTTTCATCTTGGATGGCGACTGTCCACCACATGGACAAACACCACCATCATCCAACACATCCCTGCACACAGTGGAACGTCTGCAGCTGAGTGCTTCCAGACGTCACGTTTGATATCCATGAAACCACTGTGACACAAGAGGAAGCAAGCAATTGCGCAACGAGGCGGCTTCCGCACACGTCGTTTAGTGGAAAGCAAAAGTTGTGGACAGATCTGCTCTCAGTTCAGCTGCCAACCCAGAATCTATTCAATTAAACCTTCAGCCAGTTCACCAACGAAGGAGCTCTTCAGTGTGAATGAAGGGAACGGTGGCACAATGAGTTTAGAGCACTCACAGAGATTTAGAGACCTTTGTTCATTTCAGCTCTAATGCTCAGGTAGAACAAAGGCGCCGCCTCCAGTCTCTTCAAAACCTAATTGACTTCTGTGATGTCACTAAGCTCGGAAGAGGAGGAGGAACAATGATGGCGGAAACACAGAGAGCATTCAGCAGAGGGCACTCACTAATTCCCTTGATTGAGAGCAATTAAAACTGGTAATTATCCAAGAAGCTAGCGAAATGACCCTTTAATCTGCTTCCAATGAGCTGCACTGAAATGAAAACACACGCAGTGGACTGATAGCTCTCGTGAGTTACAGATGGCGGCTATAGAAATGAGAGAAACGTTATGACCGAGCGGAGAGTTTGAGCTCGAGACCCCAGAAAGGACAGATGTGGAGAGACGAGACGACCCTTTCAAACCGTGAAAACATCTCCATGGACCGGACCCGTTTGTCCGCTCCATCCCACGGATGCTGGATTTGATTGAATATTTGCAGGCAAAGTCACTGCTTCTCCTTCCTCGGGACACTTCTGATAGGTCCTGACCACTGGAGCGCAGCAACTCCCCACAAGAGCCGCCATTCTGAAGACCCTCGGACCCAGTGGTCTGACCATCACCATTTGGTCCTCGTCAAAGTCGCTCAAATCCTTATGCTCGCCCATTTTTCATGCTTCTAACACATCAACTTTGAAGACAGAATGTTCAGTTGCTGCCTGATATATCCAGTCCACTGGCAATCACCTTGATAACTTGATATTCAGTGTTATTAACTTCAGTGGTCGTAATATTATGGCTGGTAGTTGTATAACTGTAACCTTTTTGTATTTACCAAAAGAAAGACAGAAGTTTACCCGCCTCCGGCTTTTTACTTTACTCAAGACTATTTGGTTGAATTGTCACTCAATCATGCAGGTCAATAAACTGGGTGCATGAGTGGCTGGATTGGTGCAATGATTGATTCTGAATGATTGCGGAGGGTTTGAGCTGGACTCTCCGGAGGTGAGAGAGAACTCTGGCATTTACGCCTCGTTCACACAACTCGATTTTAGGAGTTGGTCCAGTCGGTGACAGGTTTTGGATTTCACCAAGAAAAGCACCACATTAGAGGCAAGTGGGCGCGCGCACACACACACACACACACACACACACACACACACAAACACACCCACGGCAGATA
>CAAKHG010028460.1:2457-13028 GCA_901007715.1 Dactylopterus volitans
TATTTTTTTTTTTTTTTTTTTTTTTTTTTTTTTTTTTTTTTTACCTTGACTGACTCCGCGCTCCGCTGATGGGAGAGGTAGATACCCTCCATAAAGTAGCGCCTGCGAGAAGTACATCCTGCTATATCCGCCAAAACTTCCACAAAGTTAGGCCACCCAGGAGCACACACACGCGCGCACACACTGCCAGCACTCCATCCACACGCACACACACACACACACACACACACACACACTTTGAGCGTGCGGGGTGGCGTGCGAGCATGAACACGGATCCCTGCCGCACAAAGGCTAATGGGTTCACACCGACACGAACGCTATTATCACAGATCAGCCGCACGAAGCGCGTTATAATTAGGTCCGCGACAAGCGATTAGGTAATTAATGCAAATGAAACTTAACGCTGAGGTGAGTTGGCGCGTATCTTTCGCGCCAACCTTAACTCGCTGGTTTATTGATAAGACGGGCGGCGTTTATATCTGCATGACGACTGAAACTGTGGTCCAACAGATGAGAAATCACTTCTTTTGCAGTTCAATTTGTCGTGCGTTTGCTGTGATATTAGCCAGGCTTGGCACTGGCCACGTCGAATACATGTATATGACTCTACCGCATATATGAATCTCCACGTACATCGAGCTCCATCTTGATGCTCTCTTCCAGGAGTAAAGAACAAACTTTGTTTATTTTCTTCCCTCTCTTCTGACATAAATGTGCTTTTTTTTACACGCAAAAAAAAAAAAAATATGAAAATGTATTCAAAGCAGTTAAGTACATCAGCACATTAATTTACTGGTGTGAAATTAGTCATGATGGTAAACATGTTGGGAGTTATGGATTCAGATATCAAAGATGATGTGTTCCAAGAGACGTGGGTAGAGGGAATAATGAAAACCTCCCAGTGGGGATATACAGTCCAACGAAAACCCACACCCTTGCTTGTTTTTGTAGTTTCGTTGACAACATTATATTTAGAACAAATTTCCAAGAGGTTGCATTTAATTTTACAGCTCTGTTTGATGAATATGAGTTCAACGCGAGGCAAGCCATGTGCAGCCTTCACCGCGGTTGCCACTCTCGCAGTTTTAAATTAGCACGACAGCTCGCAATACTGTACGTTTCAACGTCGCCGGTAATGAAGTAAAGCTGTCGTAGATCGCTCTCAGCAAAAGCTAAGAAAAATATATGG
The DNA here is from genome assembly GCA_901007715.1 of Dactylopterus volitans. Lineage (NCBI taxonomy): Eukaryota > Metazoa > Chordata > Actinopteri > Syngnathiformes > Dactylopteridae > Dactylopterus > Dactylopterus volitans. The sequence continues at coordinate 3,647 of CAAKHG010028460.1, forward strand.
ATTTATTCACTTTTTTGTTTTGTTTTTTTAACTCGCAGGAGGTGTTTTGAAAGTCTTTTGCCGCAATGGAGGGGAAAATGTTCCCTTTTGCGGTGAGCGGGCATTGTGCTGTGATTAACTCATGAGGCCTCATCCGGCTCCTGTGTTCGGAGGCCAATTGGTGCTGCTGGCAATTTCCGCCATAACCCGATAGGTCCGCGGCAGGTCTGCGGGGGCCAGCGTCCTTTCAAAGTGCTCATAATATGGAATTAGAAAACAATTTGAGTTTGACAGTACAATCCAACTGGCAACATCTTCTGCGTTGATAACGAGATGGATTCAAGAATTGCAAAAATTTATCTGGGAGAAATTGCTTTACATGGACAATGACTAAACCCTGGAAGCCCTATTTGGGCTCGTAATGGAATGAAAGCTAATGAGACAACCAAGGATGGATAGGATGGGTGATTGGGGGAGGGGGGGGTGAATTCTCTGTGCTGGTGTCACTCCAGCAGTCATTCCACAAATTGGTCGGGTCCTTGCGGATTTAACGCAAATGTCATAAAAGCAAAACACCAGTACATGTGCATCGTCTGTATTTCGTTTTGTCAGCGGCACTGGATATATCACATATAAATAGATGTTAACACTAATCATGCGCGGCTCTCTCGCAGAACGCCTCCCCTGCCTACAGTGACTTAGCGTTATCGTCGTTTCTGTTCCGAACAGATAAAAGCATCATGGTGCTCCGCAGCCGGGGTTGCAGCATTATCATTAACGTCCACCATGACTGCACAAATTAAAAAAACAAAACAAAAAAAACAAACAAACCAAACCAAAAATAAATAAATAAATAAAAAGCACTGCCAGAAATAAAATCTGAGCCCACCAGATGTGGCTGGTTTAGGGTGCACATGGGCGGATGTGCTATCAATGTCTAAAGGTACAAGCAACCCCGTGGTCGTTTTGGGGTTGTGGGAGACTGACGCGGCACAGAAATGAGAAATCACTGTGTTGTTTCACTTTCTCCATCTCCGTTTATTTATCCCTTGTTTTTCCCCGTCCCCACTCACTTCACTCCAGCAAATAGAAGACAGTCGTGCAGGCTCAGGCGGGACACAAGGGAGGGAAAATGGTTAGAGAGCGGAAGTGAGGCGAGTGGACAGATAATGTCCAAACCGGTTACAGTTTTAGGCTCGAGAGGGGGCTGCAGCCAAATGAGTTGAACCACTGTTTTGGCACTCCACCCATCTTTCATGTTGTACCAGACAGAAATTTCAAACAATTTCAGCCAAAAAACTATCGGGAGTCGTGCTGAGCTGACACCAGACGTGGCATGTCTACTGAAGAGGAGATGCGAGCTGATCTGGATATGAATGATCACTGCAGTGATTTATCGTAGCGTTAATATAATAGAAATAATAGTAATGTTATGCTAATTTCTGGAATGGTTCCCCCCGCTCGTCCCAGCGAACCAGCTAATTCTCAGTCCAAACGCGTCACACATAAACGCCTGGGGCTCCTCCTTTCAATCTACAACGCTGTAGGTGCCCCTCGAGTGTTAGTTATGGATGTGCTGGGCTGTTTAATATAAATAAGATGCATAAATAGCTTGGAAATATGTGCAGGAGGGAGGGGAGGTGGACATGTGGACTTTGCACGAGGTGACCTCTGTTCCAGTCCTGTTTGCAACAAGATTAAGTCATTTGGTTTTGAGAAAAGACAGAAATTTACCAGGAGTTTCATTTTTACAGCACTGGATCACTGTGGCCATGTCAATGGAAGTTAAATTAAGTTCCTCAGTTGATGTTGTTTGTTTTGTTTCTTTGGGTTTTTTTTGGGTGAGGGCCAGAGGGGCCACTCCAGCACAATAACTGCGAAAGCATAGTTTTCATATATGTTGAAAGGACCTACAGAGTGTGAAAAGGTGAACGGTTACATAGAAAACTGATGCTGGAGGGGTACCTGGCAAAATATTTGAACATATGCAGCCACTGACCAAAAGCCTGTCCAGTATTTGAGGAGTTTGGGGTGAGAATGCGTTGGATGAAAGGGCGGCTAAGGGGAAACATGGTAAAGAACCTGGGATGAAAACACCATGTGACTGCAGGCCGTCCAGGATGGAGATGCTGGAGGGGAGAAGAAGATCCACCACACCAGCAGCTGCATGATTAAAGCGTTGCCAGCAAGTAGGAGAGCACAATCATACTGCTTTCCCGATAAATTTGAAGTTAAAAAACGCTTTTGTTTTTTTTTTTGTTTGTTTTTTTTTTTGCCAGCGGTCCAGCTGCATGACTGTTTTTCCTGGTGACGTCAAGTTGATGTCTTCATCGGCGTGCCAGAGCACAGCGAGATAAACAACGGAAAGCAGCACGAAAGCCACGGAGACTTTCTACTTTTGTCCCCTTTTCAAACAATACAAACTCTGGGTGACATTTGAGCACCGATGAGCCGAAGGCGGACGGAGCGTGTGGCTGAGACAGCAAAGAGAGGGCGACGCCGCGCCATCTTGTGACCATAAAAACAAACCCAGCAATGCTCGTCGTCCCGCAGCTGCCGGCGCCTGTTTATCGCCCCGAGTTACCGGCGCCACATGGGCACATTATGCCAAAGTCATCCTGTAAATTAGCGCGCTCGCCCGGGTGTGACGTTCCCACCGCAGCCGATCAGAGGCGGACAAAAAGAATCCATCGGCGAGTCGCCTGACCCGCGTCTGAATGCCGATCAGAACCTTTTCCCCGCCGCTGACAGGAGCCCGTGGTTGGCGTGTTTGAGCGAGTTTTTCAGCCGGCGGTAAAGTGGCTTTATCGAAACAAATAACTTTTAGAAGCCTCATCTATCCATATCTCAATCAAATTAAAATGACGACCAGTAATTCACCAAAAAAGAGACTTTATTTTGAAACCATAATGACTTAATTGCATCACCCCCCACCCCTCATCCACCTGCCGCCCTTCATGTCTGTGCTTGGCTTCTCCTACCTGCCGATGGAAGGCCTCTAATCTACGGCGCCGGAGCGGCAGCCCGCGCATTCATCACCGCTCAGGTTGATGTACAAGCGCAGGCTGCGAGTTCCCACCAAAGAGCGCGAGCACAGCTGCTCTGACAGCTGTGATTGATGGCCGAAGCGGGGCGAGGGGTTGCACCAGGGGAGCCTTTCCCTTTGTTTTTACCCGAAACTTGGCTCCGGCAAGCCTGAGCCAGGTAATTTTAAAATGTTGATTCGGTAACATGCAAACTTAAACAAGGAGGGAAGGCGTGGGGGGGTGCTCTAATGAAACGAGCTGCTGATGATGCGATAAGTGCATCCTCGCTGTATCGGGGAGTGCAGGAGATTGACTTATTAGCTCAGAGGAGCAGAGGCAGTGAACCAGAACCTGGTCAGGTTCATGCATTCCACCGTAGTCAGCAAGCACGAGGGCTTTTAGGGTTATGAGGCTTTTAAGGTTTTCAACTTGATGCGCAAGCAGCAAACTGTGCCTTTTTGTAAGTTCAACTGACCAATCAGCCAACTAAATCCATGTCAGTGCTTTTAAGACGCTGAATCAGGTGTTTAGTTACAGTCTCATAGGGATGATACCAGGAATGTGATCACTATTTAAAAAAAAAAAAAAAAACGGGGGGTGGACGTTAAGACCACCCAAAACACTTTTATAAACACTTTAAAGCTCTGATTGCATCAAAGTTCCCTGTATCAAAGAGCGAGCGCAGCCTTTCTGAGGTGTTGCGACGGCAAACAAGGGAAGAAAGAAACTACTTTCACTCGGAGAAGGTAAATGGATAATATAAGGATGACATTTAAACCACAAAACGGCAGCAATGTTGCGCCGACGAGGCGGCGAGACTGTGCTTTCTAAAGCTCGGGGAGGCAATGAGATTCTAACTTCGCTTTTTTTTTTTTTTTTTTATTCATTTTTGGATTGTGACTAGACCGGCTTCTGCACCACAAATGCACATAACAGCAATTTTTTTTTTTTTTTTTGGTCTGCTGTGAAGGTGATGGAAAAGTTTGCAGCACACGTGCCTACCTGCTCGTTTTGAAAAGCAATCCAGACGCATCTTCGCTGAAGGGATATTATGTAAGGCTGCAAACAGGGTCAGGCTTTCATCCGAGGCGCATCACCCGCCAGCAAAGAGCCTTTTATGGACAGAAATGCCAGATCCAAAAACTTTGTGTGGCAGAAAGATAAACGTTTGGTTGTTTTTGGGCTCAAAAAAAAAAAAAAAAAAGACAGAGGAGGTCGTTAACGGAGGGAGCGGCGATCGGTGTAGCTGCCAGCCGCCGGCCGCTGCACGTCTGCCGCAGGTGACAGGTGGTAATGATATCAACCAGGAGAACGAGGGATGTCGCAGAGGAACCAAACGCCTTCCCACCTCAAGTTGATCTATATTTCCACTCCCGTTTGCCGCATTCTTGCATCAAAATCAAATTTTTTTTTGCTCCTCTAAATTATGCTATGAGTGCCGATTTGATTTAAACGGTCAAACCTGTGTCACCCGACACGCCCCACTGCCCCCGAAATAACTTTTCCAGCATCCAGCAGCCATTTATCAGCACATTAGAAAATTGCAAAACATTTTATATTTTATAGGTTATAGGTTATTTATTTAACCTTTTTTTCTGTCTAGGTGAGTCAATTGAGGAGCAATTCTCATTTCCAATGGCGACCTGGCCAAGAGGCAGAATAAGAGGCAGATACAAGAAAGTACAACATAAAAAGCAAACAAAAAAGCAAAAAAAAAAAAAAAAAAAAGTACTAATACACCATATCATGCTAAAGAAAATAAATTTTACAGTAATTCCAGTGCAATCCATTAAAAGTAAATGGCTCGAAGCAACAGCAATAGTCAAAGACTATTGTTTGTAATGAATTTTGGGAAGTGAAGAGTGGGCTTTAGGGTCTGTTGAAGATGTTTCCAGACTTCTCTTATCGTGTTAAATGTTTTGCTATAGAATAAATTGGCAGGAAAAGCCAAACAAATGCGCCGGTAGATGTAGGTAAAACTCTCCCAATAAAGTGCCAGGCTCTCCTCCCGGTCCGTGCTCACTCCTCTCAAGAGCTTCCACGAAATCTAAAACGAGCACCTCTAACTGCCACTTCATGGAAGCCCTTCAGGGCATGAACAACAACAGGTGAAAGAAGCCGGCGCGAGGTCACAGGTTGCTGGCAGGCTCTTTTTATATTCCGAGTTATCCAAACGCACAGTGACTGGGAATATTTTCTGCCAGGAGCGCTGTCTTTGCGCCGGTCTCCGCTCGCGGATGGGACCCCCGCGCGCTTGATGTTTCAAACTCGAGCCACACGTGTTTCTGTTTGAACGCCAGTGAAAGCTGAAAATGAAATTGAGGCTTTAAAATCTGGCTGTCTGGGCCCCGCGATTTTAATTTTTTTTAATCAGCCCCATCACTTTGATTGCGCCGTATTTCATTTCAAATTAAAAATCACTGCTGGATTTTAATCTTTGAGTGAACAAGCAAGGGGAAGTGGGGGTGAAGCTTGCCAAGCCAATTAGGCAGGCAATAATGGATTTGCAAGTCACTAGAGGAACCATTTGCCCTCTATTTAAATAGTCAAGATAATTACAGTATATTCAAAAAAAAAAAGAAAGAGAATATCAGCATGTACAAATCAATTCAGTTAGCCGCTTTCTCTTATATTTCACTCCTAATAATAAGTCAGAAGTTCGGTTCCCAGCACTCTGCCTCGACGGCAGGGAGAAAACCGCTGGCTTCACCTTCTGACAAAAAACAACAACAACAACTTCAAAACAATATTTCCAAACAATTAAGAACACTTAGATGCGCCGGCGTTCAATGAAACAGCTTGACTTGAACACCAAAAAGCTGAATTAATTGCAGAAGGAAAGCCTCGGGTGCCAGAGACCCGGCGTCTTCGTGCACTGATGACTAAATAGCTTGATATTACAACAAATACCATTTTCTTCAGGTTGGAACTCACAGGCTACATTCATGCTGCTGCGCGCCTTCTCCCCCTCCACCTCCTCCTCCTCCTCTCTGTATTTTCTATTTTTTTTCCCCCTTCACCCTTATGCTGGTTTCGCAGGCGCAGTGTGAAGTACTGGAGGCTCCACTGCAGCTAGTGAAGGTTGAAAGATTGTGAAGCGGCTGGGCAGGGTCTGACAGTCTGGGCACTGGATCAGTCAGTGGATTTGAGGGCTGGTGGCTGGTGGCTAAGGCTATTCCCTAGGTGCACCGGCAGAGCAACTTGCTTCACACTGGAATCAAGCTTGTATTTCTGTGTGTGTGTGTGTGTGCTTGTCTGTCTGTGTGTGTGTGTGTGTGTGTGTGTGGAATCCGGATTTGTCTAGCCCCCGGTGGACTCCCTGATGACCTAGATGGCGAGCCCAAACCGACCGAAGACTCCTATGGCCCAGAAAAAAAATAAATAAATAAAAAAAAGTGGTCAAGAGGCAATTGACAGACTTTCAATAGTCTTAATAAGTTTCCTGAAACAACTGTGCATTGAAGTTACTGCTAACTGCTAAAATGTTCATAGTGGGACTGCGTTTTTAATGCATAAATTTTGATTAATTAATTACAGAAAAAATTACACGTTCAAAAAAAAAACAACAATCGCACTTTTCTGTGGCAACATGAAACCTTTCTCAGTTCCCTAATACCTGGCACGCCGATATCACTGACGCGCAAGATGCATTGAATAATGATGTCGGGGCACAATAAAGTTTGAGGAATGAGAGGAAAGGTTATTTATTCATTCACACTGTCTTCCGCTTATTCCGGTTATTCCGGGTCGCGGTCGTGCTGGAGCCGATCCCAGCTGGCAATGGGTGAACGGCGGGGTACACGCTGGACGAGACGCCAGCTCAACGCATGGCCACATGAAGGACATACGACGACTCACACTCACGCACATCTACGGGCAACTTGGAGTAGCCAATTAACCTCGGCATGCTTTTAGGAGGTGGGAGGAAGCCGGAGTGGAAAGGTCATTTAAAAAAAATAAAATAAACTTACCGATGGAAGCTTTGCTAAGCGCATGGTTGTGTTCATGTTGTGCAGCAAAGACATGCGCAGCAGAGCTAACGTTAGCATCCACATGCACAGCAGAGCTAACGCTAGTGTCCACATGCACAGCAGAGCTAACGTTAGCGTCCGCAGGCACGGCAGAGCTAACGTTTGCATCCACACAGGCAACAGAGCTAATGTTAGCATCTACATGCACAGCAGAGCTAACGTTAGTGTCTGCATTGACACCAGAGCTAACATTAGTGTCCACAGTCCCGGTACAAGCAAGCAGTGTCACTGGCCCTCAATCCACCAAATGACGGTTCAAAGCCAAAATACATGAAATGGCTCTTTATATGAATCAGTTGGGAGGGAACCCTCTGTCTTTAAAACAAATACATTTTTATTTCAACTAAATTCCAGGACAGAGTGGCTGAGTTCACAATCGCCTTTTAAAATGTTGAATACAGCTAGAGTATAAATGCCCTGCTCTGTTTTGAATGCAGTAGACTGAGTGAAAATAAACATTTTCTTGATTGAATTTTTTATTTTTTTATTTCACGTACGTCTAAAGTTAATCTGAATCGGAAAAAAAACACCTATTGTGTCAAATATTGTTATTTGATCAAAATGTGATTAAAAAAACATAACTAATTACAAAGCTTCGGATTGACAGGATTTTTTTTTTTTTCAAATCACGTCCTACCACTATTTTATACACAATTTTCAGTAACTGTAATGTGTAGTTTGTTTATGACACCATCAAACTGATTCCAGCCCGCTGACATGTTCACAGAAATAACATAACAAACGGGCTTGTGCATGTTGAGTCTGTGAGTCAAATTAAAAATGCATGCACACTCATGTAAACACGCAACTCTCACCTGCCGCGGCATATTGACAGTGAACCTGAACGCAACACCGACGCGTTCGCATCACTCGTGTTTTCCTCCCCTCTCAGGCACGGATCTCTCTCTCTCTCTCTCTCTTCAGCTTTTGAAAATCGCTGCTGTTTTTTTTTCCCCCAGCTAGCATCGGTCTTGTACTAATATTGTTGCTTCCTATGTCAGATTCATTCAGCTTTACATGCGCTCCAAAATTTTCTTCCCCCTCCAACCCCCCCCCGACATGCGCGTCACGCTCGCAAGTGCTCCCAGCTCCCCTCAGCACGGCTGCTTCCCAGCTTGGAAAAAAACATTGTTCAGCGCTCCAGAAGGACACGGCAATGTCACTATTCTTTTTGTAACTTTATTCAATATTTAAAGTGGTGATTTCTGGCTCTCCAATAATTGTTTGTAAATGATGTTTCTTCCGTTTTCCAAAAACAAAACAAATAGAAGACAAGACTACTAACATGACACGAATGATCCATATATCCATGTTAGTCAAACGTGTTCATTGCTTCTAATTCAGATGTAACATTTTTATTCAATTCTCATTTCATTTTTGTGTGAAAAATCTCAAGGTGCAGATATCTCGGGCAAGAAATTGTTCCATAAGCCCCTGCTAAATCATTCATTTTTTTTTTTTTTTCTATATTTCATTTTCTAGTTCTGGAATTTTACAAATATCATGTACTATATATGAGCCTGCCATGACTAAGCTACCCTAAAGCAAACTTAGCTGACCAAAGAAACAAGGTTACCAAGTGAGCATTTCTCTCAAAGTATTACAAGTCAATCGTTAAAAACACCAAAAATAAAATGAGTTGATCGAGATTTTGACCAAATAACTTTTTTGATCGCACAACCCTGCTCATATATGTGTGCGTGTATATATATATATATATATATATATATATATAACGATAACTGCATCATAGCTGTGTTGCTCTCTCTTGGTCAAGTCCTTTTTTTTTCCCTTCTGTTAATAACATAGATGGATAATCAATGAACAGAGTGAACCGCGTTGGGCTCGGCTCAGTCCTCCAGACACGGCTGATAAATTGAAATCAACGTCTTCTGTCATCTTGAGCTGCGCTCCGACGCGGGGAATATAAATATCAAAGCTCATCTCCCGGAATTGCCCCATTTATGTGCAGCAAATTAAAGCACAAATGAGTCACCGCAGACAGAACACGTTTGTATGTCTCTTACTGTAATGAGCCTGACAAAGACAATCAAAGAAAAAAAAAAATGTTTATTTTTTTGGTTTCCTTTTACATCTCTAGACTGGAAGCGCTTTTGATGTGATGAATAATCTATACAACCTAACAAAACAAAATACAGCATCGATGCCATATAGGCTTCAGTAAACAACTGCTGTTTTCCTTGGTAACTTCACTGGCCCCCCCCCCAAAAAAAAAAACCCAACCATTTTCTTACTCTTTTTCTGTGAGTCATGCGTGCGTCAACCACTCTCAGTTGTGATTGTTGGGGGGGGGGGGGAGAGTGGATGGCGACCTCACAGAGTCCA
>CAAKHG010028468.1:7260-21462 GCA_901007715.1 Dactylopterus volitans
TTTTTTTTTTGGGTGTGCAGCAGGGGGGGGGGGGGGGGGGGGGGGGGGGGGGGGGGGGGGGGCAGGGGAAAGGGGGCTCGAGGTGTGCCCGGTCTTGCCTGCCGCCCGGCGACGGTTGGGACACGGGGACCCCTCCCAACCAATTTGCAAACTTTCCGTTTGTTTGTTATCACCACGACACCGCGCTCCCCTTTAATCCGTGGCGACGCAGCCACATTCACCGCCACATTATTTTATTCATTTATTTTTGGCAATATCTCACCGTGAAGTGTTGCAAAACAATTTCTGAATTCTAACGCAAGCTCGCAGATCTCCTCTTGATCACCGGGGAATGTTTACTCGACTTCTTGGCCCCCCCGATCCCTATCATCTGCGGCGACTCGCTTCACTTTTCAAGCCCTTGATTTTCCGAATCGAGATAAAGGCCAAAAGGACTTAGCAAGAGACATCTACTGTATCTCCACCGTCCTCCTTCCTTGACTTGACTGTGTGCGCCGCTTCTCCGTCCAGGCAAAAAGAAGAATAAGAAGGGGAAGACCCTCACTCTGACTGACTTCCTTGCGGAGGACAGCGGAGGCAGCGGCGTGGTTCCCAGCTACCCGGCCAAGACCACGAGCTGGGCAGATGAGACGGACGACCTGGATGGAGATGGTGAGCTCACACTCCCAATAAAAGGCACATTCGGCCTTCACCGCGCAGCCATTGGTGCAGCGTTTTTTGTTTTTTTTCCCATCGACTGGCAGTATCACAGTCGTAGCTCAGACGCTCCCTCGCTGGACTAGAGAAAAACAGTGTTTAGAGAGTGCTGAGTTTTAAAAAAAAAAAAAATGGAGGGAAAGAAAAGGCGTTTTTGATTTGTGCGCTGGTGTTGAGGCAGAGCCCGGCTGTTCTTTTTTTTTTTCCATATCTTGAAGTTTTTAAAGCATAAAGTAAAGGTCAGGCAGCTCAGCGAGTTATGTAATAAACTCTAGCACCGCTTTGAGTGTGGATGTCGCTGCAGATGGAAGTGCAATACCTTTTTTTGTTTTCTTTTAATTCATGTTCAATAAACCATTCAAAGTGATTTAGCTTCAGACAGCGGTTTATGATGTAATGCTTCTAAATCATGACTTATTTTGTTGTTCAGCCCGCACTGCTTGATTTTATATTTCAGAATTCCTGATCAACTCACATTTAAGCTCCATATTTGCTTACTCATACTGTCACTTTTTTTCTATGTCACCAAAGGAGTCCACATACTCGCTGCTGTTACTGATTTCTGGTGGCCATTTTGAAAATGGCGGTTGTGTCGTGTGCATCGTGGCCCGCAATGATCCAAACTTTATCAGAAAAATTAGATTATCTCTCTCTGCCATGTTATGCATTCATGCTCTCTGGATGGAGTTTCTCAGGCCTCTTCCTTGTTTTGTTTTTTTTTTTCTCCTGCCGATCTTTCTTTCAATATAAATGTCTTTTGCGAGATGTGTTTACGCCTTCATCAAGTTTGTGGTGTCGAACAATGCAATTCACATCTCCGCAGACGCCAATAATGCATATTTTGACTTCTGCTAACCTTGCTAGCCATACTGATCAAGCTAACCAACATGTAACGAAATGATTTTTCAGAAATGTGTGATTTTCGCATAACTTTTGCCTGCTATCCTTTTCTGTGTGTGTTCGGGTGTGTCTTGTCATATTAATTCCTTGTTGTGGAGCCCTATCATTCCCTTCACGCTGCCACTTTCTCTTTCTCAACTGAACTGGTTTGGTGACTGAAAGCAAATTGGATGTTTTGCTCCGAAAATGTAAAAAAAAAATTGCCGCTGCTCGTCTTTGCCAGTCTCGACTTCGTGGCACACGGAGGAGGACTCGTACAGGGCGCCACCCATCGACCGCTCCATCCTGCCCACTGCGCCCCGCTCGGCCCGTGAGCCCAACATCGACCGGTCCCGGCTGCCCCGCAGTCCGCCCTACACGGCCTTCCTGGGCAACCTGCCCTATGATGTCACTGAAGAATCTATCAAAGACTTCTTCCGCGGCCTGGCAGTAAGTGCATCAAAACACACACATGGGCAGTAATGTAATGCCTGGCGGTTCGGAGGTTTGTTTTTCAAGGTGTGGCAAACGGTGACAGTTTCATTTGAGGTGTTAATTGCTCCATGCAGGAGATGTGAAGTCAGCTTATCGGAACATCTCGCCCCTTCTATCTGTGGTCACCGTTTTCTGCAATTTATATCTTTTGTGTCTAAATTGCTCGCGCCGCCTTTGAGACAACCGCAGTTTACACACTAAATAGTTTAGCAATAAAGGGTCGGAAACGATTTTAACCCGTGTTTTTTCATCATTTGTGCCTTCGGGCAGATTTTTGAGGATGGGGGGGAGGAGGGGTTTATGGTGTTGCTCACCTTGTTTGTCATATTGATGTATAGCCTCACAAAGTTGAGCTGGTTGTAGTCCGTTTTTATTGACAGCAATGGGGTTTCAGAATGGCCATAAAACTCAAAAAAAAAAAGGTGCTCCGTCAGCATTCCTGTCATTTGTGAAATGCGCGTTTTTGGTGAAAATTCAGCTAAAGAAACTGCATCTGCAAAGCAGGACCATTTGAACCGTTCAAGCATTCGTGCGACAACTAAGCTGGCTTGTGACCTGCGGCGCTGAGTTCCGATTCACGTGTGGCCGTCTTTTTTTCCTCAGATCAGTGCGGTGCGACTGCCTCGAGAGCCCAGTAACCCCGAGAGGCTGAAGGGCTTCGGCTACGCTGAATTTGACGATGTGGAGTCTCTCCTGAGGGCTTTGAGTCTCAATGAGGAGGTGAGAGGATGCAGAAGAAGAAGCTGGACTTTATGCTCTTTCCATTTTCAATGGATCTGAAGTAAAGGGCAACCAAATTTAAACTGTAGTTATGTTTAACAATAAGATACAAGATTAGATCTACTGCTTCGGCATCATTATGTGAGATAACTGCCCAATTTATATATATTTTTTTTCTTCTCAAAAATCCAGTGACTTAAAATATTTCATCCCCTCCCAATCTGTTTGTGCTAATAGAATCTGGGAAACCGAAGGATCCGCGTGGACATCGCAGACCAGTCGAATGATAAAGGTATCTGCGCTGACTTTGCCTGCCTGGTGGCTCGACACCAACTTAAATCTTCATATCACGCGTGTTCATCAGGCAGTAAAAACATAACATCTCCTCCTCCCCCTCCTCCACATCTCAGAGAGAGACAGCGGACCCATGGGAGGCCGAGACAGGGGACGAATGGGGGACTTGGGCCCTGACAAGACAGACAGCGACTGGAGGGCTCGGCCCAGCGCAGACAGCGATGATGGGCCTCCCAGAAGAGACGATGGCTTCGGCGAGAGTAAGTCGAGAACCTTTTTTTTTTGTTTTGTTTTTTGTTTTGTAACTCCGATTTATTTTACATAAAATCTCAGAATTCCCATCAGCGGTTTCTATCACAGTTGGTGAACATTTATGGAACGCCGGGAGGGCCTTAAAGGTCAAGTTCTCTGTGGCCTCAAAAAAAAAAGAAGAAAAAAAAAGACATTTCTGGACCTAACTTTCTATATCACCTGCTGTGCGTTTATAAAATTTCACAACATCTTTAAATCACAAAATGGCATTTTGTGCTCATTAAGTCAACTTCACTGTGACCTGTATCGTTCGCTAACTATAACTTTTTAAACGTCCCGAAGTGTTGTTTGTGGTGATTTTCCAATTGTTGACTGTAAAAAAAAAAACTGATTCATTTCTTCCCTCAGGGCACATCTGAAACAAAGTCAGGTCTGCAATTCATTAGCGGGGGGGAAAAAAACAAACTGCTCATTCAAAACCGGTAAAAACTTTTTATTGTTGTTCTCTTTAAAATTCTTGCAGGATCTCGAGACCGCTATGAGTCAGATCGTTACAGAGATGGGCCCCGACGGGACAACGACCGCTACGATAGCGGGCGAGACCGCTACCGGGATCGCTATGATGACAGAGACCGCAGAGACTATGATAGAGGAGGTGAGCTTCTTTTGCCGCAGGTCATGTGGTGGACGCCGCGTTTTGACGTCATCGGAAACGGTTGGAATGATCCAAAACGCACGTGTTTTTCATTGTTCGATGTTTTTAAATTAACCCACCCTTCCTCCCCCACCTCTTGCTCTCCTGCTTTCTAGGTTTTGACTCCCGTGGTGGTAGCGGTCGTCGTGCCTTCGGCAGCGGCTTCCGCCGTGATTACGATGACAGCCGGGGTAGCGGTGACCGTTACGGGGACAGGGATCGGTATGGAGAGCGCGAAGACCGATATGAAAGGCGGGATGATAGGCGTGAGGAGAGAGGTGAGTGAGAAGCTCGGTATGTTTTAAGATCACGTCATGTCAAGTTGGCGTCTGTTTTTTTTTAGATCCGTTCGTTACGGCGCTGCAAGCCGAAGCTCGGCGTGAATGCAATATTTCAAGAATGTGTGAGAGGAGATTCTTTAGATCAGGTGCAAATGTCAACTTAGGCTCAAGGATGAACCAAAATTGTGAAATTTTAGACAAATGTCTAATAGGATTAGTTGCTGACGTCTGTCTATTCTAAAATGCGTTTAATAATCCATGCACGTCTCACCACGTGTATTATGGACTAACCTACATGGATGTTAAGCGGTTGGCAGAGGCATACAACTTGGCAGGGCAGTAATTCTTGCTCATAACAATTTTGGGTTGGGGCGCGACGGCCGATCACTGCTCAGTCCATCTGCCGGCGAGGAGCTACCGTAAACGCTCCGGGGCAAGCCGCAAACGGCCGCGTTTGCCTGTTCGTGATGCGCTGAAATTTGGACGAGAGAGCCTTTCAGACCGCTGCGCCGCCGCCTTCAACGATGTGAGTAAAAGCCGAGCTCCCACCAGCTCAGCGTGGCCCCGGATTCGCCAGAGACCAAACCGTTGGGCCACCACTCGTGTGAGAGCACGGATTCGAAGTTGTTCTGCAGACAAAACACTTCTCTTAGCCACCCAAAGGTTGATTTCGGCTCTCTGGAACCTTGAAGTCCTGTCATGGAACCGCTCAGCGCGAATACGTGTCCAGTTACATCCCTCGCCGATACTTAATCAAAGAAAAGCAGGCGTGACGCCGTTCCAGCGTGCAGTTTTAGCTGACCGCGATTAGCACCACAGTTTAACGCAACGGTGGCTATCTGAACCCGCACATCAATTTTCTGCTATTCAGAATATGATACAGACCATGCAAATGACACACTCCTAATTATGCCTTATCCTGAATTAAGTATTTTTAAGTTAAGACATGAAGGATCTGCTGCTGTTATTCCGGAACATTCTGTGGACGTGTACAGAGCACATTCAAAATAAGGGCCTCAGTCGGAGTCTCTTATCGGCAGTTTTGCGACAGGCTGTTGCCCTGACTGTTTACAGCATGCAGTCAGTTTCATGAACAAACCGGCCAACGGTCGGCAAACCTGCCGGAGAGCGACAACATCAGCCCCGAGGGGGGATAAACGTGAGCGCAGTTTGAGAAGGTAAACTCCTCCATCATGGGCAGTTGGAAAGTGCTTCGGTACTTTAATCAGTGTGTGCCTGGCTGCGTGGAACAGGAATTTGAGTGTAATATTCTTAATTTGCCACATCAGCAGCTCACTGGGAATGTCGAAACCTGGAATGTTGCGCTCATGCAGATGCGGCCGCCGCCGCGTCGAGTGCACGCGCGCTGCCCTCCGTGCTGGGTTTTCCCATTTACGCATCTGAGGCTCCGCCGTTCAGTCCTCACGCATTTTATACAGAGCCGAGGGGGGGGGGGCAGCATGACATTGCCGCTGCGACTCCTGAATGCAATCAAGCCGAGAAAATTAGAATCAATCGGAGCTGCAACACCGAAGCGCTCGACGCTGCAGCGCTGGCGCCTTTGTTTGATGGACGGACACTGGCTGCGGAGCGCAAACAGCTGCGCAGTACAGTTTTGTTCCTCGCCTAATTAGCGACCTAGAATGATGTTACCCCTGGCAACGTTTGCCGCTGCCGAGACATAATAGGATCTGTAACACGTTGGTTAACGCCGGCGTGTTCTCCGGTCTCGGCGCAGGAACTCGCAGTTGTGTGTTCACCCGCACAAACGCGACAAAGCCGCAACGGGCATGTTTTCTGAATTGTCTGCGCCTCAGAGGGCCTGTTGACGTTCGTTGCCGTGCTTCGTATTAATGTTGCCCCTTCCTGCTCCCTCTCCAGCTCCCCTGCAGAGACCCAAGTTGAACCTGAAGCCCCGTAGCGTACCCAAGGAGGAGGAAGGCAGTGGCGGCGGCGGCGGCGGCGGCGGTGGTGGTGGCGGCGGCAGTGGTGGTGGCAGTGGTGGTGGTGGCGGCGGCGGCGGCGGTGGTGGTACCTCCCCGGCCGCTGCCCCGAGCTCCGGCAGCAGGGCCTCATCCATCTTCGGTGGTGCCAAACCCGTGGACACAGCCGCCAAGGAGAGGGAGGTCGAGGAGAGGCTGAAGAAGGAGGAAGAGAGGCTGCAGCGGCAGCTGGAGGAAGACAAGGGCCGGGGACCCGAAAGAAAGATGCGAGACAGGTCGGAGGGTCTGAAGCTCAACGCTTGGACGTCAAAACAGTTCAGATCTGGTTTTGGCGTCGATGTCAAAACGCAGGTCATTTTTTAGCTTTGAATGTGTTTCAGTTTCGGTAAGCCGCTCTCGTCGTTTTCAGGGATCCAAGCTGGCGCAACGAGGAACCGCACACCGAGCGATCCCGCACAGGAAGTGAGTCGTCACAGCCAGGAAGCTCTTCCGGAAGAGGTGAGGTTCTTCCGAAAGTCCATTTGAATAAGTTCGGCGTCGGTGATGTAGATTCTCCCTGTAAAATGAAGACAGGAGATTGAGAGATTCGCTTTTAGTGTCCATGTATTTGAAAGTAGCTTTCAGTCTTTTTAGCCTGCTACTTCCTAATAATGCAGCCCCATAAAAGACTGGAGTCTTTTAGTAGAAACATAAATGACAGTGGTTTTTTTAATTTTATTTTTTTCCATCTTTTCCAGTGTCACGGTGTCGAGATGGTGAGCGCTCCGGGGAGAACGAGGTTTTCAGCGGGAGAGAAGATGAACCCTCATCCCCCGTGCCCTCCTCAGGGCCGCCCTCGAGGCCCCCCTCGACCAGCTCCTCCAAGGAGCCGCTGAAGGTGATGCCTGCGCCCCCTCCCAAGGAGAACGCCTGGGCCAAGAGGAGCGCAGCCAGCACAGGCTCCAACGATGGGGACGCGCGTCCCGCGGTCTCCCCCAGCGGCTCGGCTCCTCCCAAGCTCAGGTGAGAGCGCACACATTGCGGACATTCTGCACGCCAGTCAACCATAACAATTGAATGTGCAGTGGTCATAATGTTATGGCTGATCGGTCCCCGAGCCGCTGAGAAACACATTTTAAAACACAAAGGATTTTTGTAGCGCAGTTAGCGAAGTTTTTATACATTTCACTGACTGTTCTTGCTTTCTCATTTTAGCCCCTCAAGTTGTGCAGATGAGAGTGGATCTGGAAAAGGTAAAGTCCCCCCACCGACACCCCCCTCCCCCACCCCCGATGACTGCCTGACACATTCCACCATAACTGAACGGCAGCGCCGACCAGTGAGGACGCAGTTTTGACTCGGCGTGACTCCCATGCTGTTTGCATTCTTCCATCCAGCCGTCATAGCGATCGCAAACCGGCTAGACGCAAACAAAGAACACGGAAGGATGAAATGGGGCCCCTTGCGGTGTGACGGTAACAGTCCCCCGAGGTCGGCCGCCATGTTGGTGAAACTCGAGGGACCGCAAAGACGACATCTTTTTAAGAACTAAAATGGTGAATCCACGAGGGCTCTGCTTATCGGAGATCCTTCACCTCCGGAGGCGCAAGGGTGCAAAGTTTGCCAGGAGGAGTAGGAATGGGCGCTTAAACCTGGGATTAAAGTGGCCCCCGTAATGTTGATAAGCTACGTTAATGATTCACCTGAATATCGGTGAAATTTAGGGAAAAAACATTCGATTTTGAGGCGAAAAATTTAAATGTAATTGTATCGAATTCGCTTTAAGAAGATGATCTCGCTCTGTGATGTTCTCTATTTTACCCAATTCCAAATCCAGAGGAGAGTTGGCCTACCTGAGCCCGTTTATGCACGAGGGCTGGAAATGAATCTCTTGACACACACACACACACACGTACACACACATGCTGAGAGCGAGGGAGGTGCCCTGCTCCCGTCGACAGCGGCGGGGAGCGACTCTTGTTCGCTGCTCAGCCGTCCGTTCCGCCCCACTAGTGCTGATGCTGGTGATGCTCATTAACACGAGCGCGGCGGGTCGTTTGCGCGTCAGAGCTTCCGGGCATCTCGCAAAAAAAAAAACGCCCAGACGAAGGCGGAGAAATGCAGTTTCTCGTCCGTTTGCGCGCCGCCTCCCGCCGCCTCGCCTACCCTCAGCCATGTTAGGTAAACCAGTTCCGCTCTCAGTTCAATTATCCTTTTTCCCCCCCGTTAAAATTGAAAAAGAACAAATGAAATTACTGTTTAAGTCACGGATCAATAAGCAGTTGGTCATAGTGCCGCTTAGATTTTAACGATGGTCGTCCACCACGAAAAGGCTGTTGTTGCTGTTTAATCAAAAGTGGCCATGAAAGCGTTTTTTTTGCTATCAACTCTGCGCTTAAAACATAAGTAAACAGGTTCACATGTCCACAGCATATTCATAAAATAAACAAACTATGGCGACTCCTCGAAAAAGCGAAGCTAAAAGATCTCCATCTCCATCGCCACCAGCGAGCTGCAGGACAGGCGATAAACCCCGCCTCCACAATGCTGGTGGACGCAACTGCCCAAACTCAATATCAAAGTATTTTCCCACATAATTTCATTCCCAAAGATGTTTCTCTTTCTGTCATATTATGTAGTATCTTTTAAAAGTTTGGATGTTAGGCTTTTAAAAGCGAGGGCGTGGCCTCATGAGTGACAGCAGCTCAGTGACATCCAGGAAGCTGCAGCGGCACTTACGGGCCTTTTAGCTTGGACTTGCACATAAAGTCAAAAGGACATGTAACGCTAACGTCCTTGGTTTCAAACTAGGAAAAACAAAGTGCTTTTAAACAGTCGAACAATCACTTAATGGCGCCGGGCGGGACCTCGTCGCCGTGGCTACATAAATTCATATGACATCACCAGCAGGAAGACGGCGTCCATGCCCGGGTTATTCTGGCTTCAGTTTTTTTTTGCGACAGGCTAAAGTTGAAAGCACACTATTAATTGCATAATTGTCCCGATCTGTCGGACAATAACAGGAAGTGCACCAACATGTCCGATGTCAGCAGTTTAGGGGGGGGATCCTGTTTATGAAGTGTCATGTGGCTCCAAACGAATCCAGTTCACCACCCAACCACGTCCTCCAGAGTCGTCGTCATCTGGGTTACGTGAACGCGCACGTCCACCAAACGTGGCCGCCCATCCACCAATATTCCGACTCGGTACCGGAGCCTCGGCGGTGAGGACCAGCCGGCATCTTCAGAACCTTCACAAAAGTGCTCCAAACCCCCGTCCCCCTCCCGCCCACAACAGAGTGCTCATGAAAAGTGCCACGTCTCCAAGCACATGCGCCCCTCCTCATGCCCCAGACCCCGTCCGTGCAGTCCCATCGTTAGAGGAGCTGTGGCCTTTGTCTCTTTCTGCTGGTTGAGGGGCAGAACCGGCTGAAGTCGCCAACAGTCCCATCTCCCTGAAGGCACTCAAACGCAACCCCCCCCCCCCCCCAAACAGATTTGCTTCCCGAGCAACCCGGTGCCGAGCTCGCGGCGTTTTTGAACCTGGTGTGGTCCTGGGACTCGAGAGCTCGACGCGCTCCGCTGTTTGGCAGCATCACGAGCGGCTGGCTGTTTTAGTTTGTTTGGGTTTGTTTATTTTTTTTATTTTTATTTTATTTATAGTGTCAATCGGCACACGCGGAAACGACGTGTGATGTTGCAGACTTGGTGGAAAAACAGAGCAGATGTGCCGAGCAGGTGATCCAGTAGCGAGATTGAGCAGCAGGCCGAGCTCGCCGCCGGCTCCTCAGCTTAATAACCCCCCTTTTTTTTTTGTGCAAATGCATCGTAAAGTTTGCAAGTCCATCACAAGGGGAGCATCGGCGGCTCATAATCGCTTCAGTGGGTTATGGCAGGTTGACCCCGCCCCTCCTTCCACCTCCCTTTTAGATTCCCTCACGTTCAGACCCGCAAACTCAGAACCTGGATCAGCGCGGCCGTAAGCCAAACTACCGCTTCTCCACGTACCCACCGGCAACCTTTTGACCCGGCGCGTGAGACACCAGGCCGACGAGTCACAAGCTCAGACGCGGCTATGCGTGGGAAGCGTCGGCGCTCCCCCTCATCGGGCCCCGCGTCGGTGACGTAACGCGTCCCCCGGGGTCCGCCCGCCCCCCACCAAGTGGCTTCTGATGCTGCAAGTGTGTTTGTGAGTGTAGAACATCGAACCTCCCTTCTCTCAACTGTCTGGCTTCTCCTTTAAGATGAGAACAAGGCTGACGGTGTGCGTCGGGACCGGGGGCCCCCACGGGCACGAGGGGGGCCCGCAGGGCCTGGAGCAGGGCGGGGCCGAGGAGAGGCCCCCAACAGAGACCGAAGAAAGGAGGCAGACAGGTCAGCCATCCAGAGCTTGGCAACTCTAAATTAAAGCAGGATGGATGTTGAGCGGGGCATCTGTGAAGAGTGGCCTGTTTTTATTTTTTATTTATTTATTTTTGGTTTTCTAATCCAACCTTCACAACTACTGATTGGTTGCTTCTCAGAATCGAAAGTTGTTTTTTTTTGGGAACATCGCCGAATTTGATGCTTGAGCGAGCAGTTTTAGCGAAGCGGATGCCGAGCAGCTTGTAGACACATAAGCGCCCCCTCCCTTTTTTTTTAAAAAGTGAGCTTCATTCGTACTCCTGTAGCTTTTTTTTTATTTATTTTTTTTGTCTTTAGATTTGTGCGTGTCTTTGACGACTGAAGGCTAGCGTTGTCTCTTCAGCCGGGCGAGCCCCGCCGCTTAAGTGTTAACCTCAGGGTTCATTCTGATTTGTAGAAAGGATAACAGAAGAGACCGAGACTCCAGACCACCACCAGAGCCAAAGAAATACGAAGAAACCCCAACCCCTGTAAGTCCTTCACTGGGCATCCGAGTCTGACTAAAGTTTGAATCTTTAGTTAAAAAAAAAAAAAAAAAGGCCCCTCCCCCTCTAAACCCCACCCCCTCGAAGCCATGAGCTCCCCTTGTAGGTCTTTACTTCTGCGGATGAACAGGCATCCACCAGTCATAACATAAGCCCCTCCCCCCCTCTGAGTGTTACACGAAAAGAAACCAATGTAAACGATGCTGCCGGTCCAAAGCCGCCATCGCTGCCCCCGCCCCCCTCCCCGCCTCCAAATCCATCTCCCCCCCGCCCTTTTTCTTTTGTCTTTCAGAAGTTCAGCTCAGCCAGTAAGTACGCCGCTTTGCTAATGGATGGAGATGAAGGAGAAGACGCCGGAGACGTCGACTAAAAACGGCGACAACGACGACGGAAAGAGAAGAGAGTCGCAAGAAGAGGAGCAAAGGAATGCAAAAAAATAAAAAATAAATAATAATCTCACATAGTTTATTGAAAAATCTCCTCACGTGGAAGAAGCTCCTGGGAGGACAATCACCCCCCTCCCTCCTTTCCTTCTTTAAGCTGTCCTTTACATTCAAAAAATGCCCCGCCCGCCCCTCCTTCCAGCCAGAAAACCCCGACCCGCCCCCAGACCCAGACCCGCCTTCAGGACTTTTCAGGTTCTAAAGAATAGTCACATACTGGACTTGTTTTAAATGGAGAAAGAAAAAAAAAAAAGGAGTAGCTGACTCATGGAATAATGATGGATAACAATGAAATAATTGTAATAAATAAAATGGAAAAAGTGGGGAAAAAAATGAATTTGTATATTTGTGGATCACGGGTGGATGGAGCTCACGAAAATCATTTTTCTTTGTATGGATATTTGACTAATTCAGTTGGAAATTTTGCATTACAAGCCCTTCTTGTGAGTAAATTAGTATTTCTGATCCTTTTTTTTGTTTGTTTTTTGTTAAACAATTTTTTAAAACACTTTTTCGTTAATGAAACCGAGTCAGGACTTGGCGTATTATCGAGTTCCGCGAGCCTGGCGTGTCCGCGCCGCTCAGCCAATCACCGCTCGGCTTTGCTGTGACCCCCACGAGATCAGTGTGTGTGTGTGTGTGTGTGTGTTTTCACGCCGCCGCAGCAGCAGCACGACCGCCGAGAGTCGCTCGAGTGCCATTATTTGTCCACCACTGTACACGCGTCTCTTTATTTCTACACCTGATGGAATAATCAGCAAATTAAAGGCTCACATGGTCTCCAGAGTCTCCGCCTCCTGCGAAATGAGGGGATGCCCATATATGGTATTTGAGAGGGGGAGGAGGGAACCTCTAGTTACCGGCCGTTCTGTCATCAGTCTGATGCATTGACAATGTTTTTATGGTTCTGACGGCAGCTTCGGAAACGTGTAACGGAATCGTTCACACGACCAAAGGGCCTTTTCTGTCGGCGACGCGTTCGCTGGTGAAGGCTCGGAAGTGAGGAAGAGGAAAATAAAGGGGGTTCGACGTCAGGAGAGAAGATGGCGAGTTCATGGTCGGTGATTAATAACCAGCGCGCAGCCTTCTTGCGACGGCAGTTCCGAGGAGCCTTAAAGCTTATTGACAATCGTGAAGGTTCGTGTGTGGCGTGCGGGGTCCTGCGAAGGCCGGTGTTAAAGCATTTTAAAAAAAACAATGAATTTATGGAATTTGCTAAGAAAAAAATTGAAAGCAAGCTCCGCCCCTTTTCAGGTTCAGTGGCATTTGCCCAGGCGGTTCCTGTGTCGCCGCGCTGGCCAAAGAAATGCGACAAATTGTCATAACGTCTTATTGAAACGTCCAAGAACATGAAAGGCGCAGGAGGAACGAAGTCGGACCACTGAGAAAAAAAAAAAAAAAAAGATTTACACCGTCTCCAGCTGTCGGCTGTTTTGACAGTTGGGAAAACGACAACGATCCCGAACGGCGGCGGTTCGACGAGGCGCTCGGGCGTCTGGATTCGTCTCTAATTTTGTTTTAATAAGTCGGTGGCGAGACCCTAAACTGGCTGGGTTAGAATGTGATGCGGTTACATGATATCAGACCCCCATCCACACACACACACACACACACTCCCCCTCCTTCCTCGTCCACCTCTCACACCGATTCCATGCCGGTCAGCTGGTCCGGGGTCCCGGAGAACGCGGGAGTCTATAATAAGCGTGGGCCGAGCGCGCAAAAGGGCGTTTGTCACGCCGATTATTTCACTTGTCGTCGGCTTTTGTTAGCAGCCCGACTGGGTCTGAGGGGATTATGAAGCGTGTCGACCGCGCGGGACGGCGAAGTTGCATCATCGGATGTGTCACTTTTGTGCATCAGAAGCGGACCCCCCGCCCACACACACAGACACACACACACACCCCTTCAGCCTGGAGTTTCTCCTGGTGTGGTCCTCAAGGTTGAACATCTCCGCAGTGTTTCTTCAGTCGGGGCTCCCTGCTGAGGGCCTGGACTCCTGTTGGCAGCTGGTTTGGAATCCTGCTGAGTCGCCCCCCCCTCTACACTACCCTCCCCCCCTTCCCCCTTCCTCCCCCTCCCACACACACACACACACTCACTCACTTTGCCCACCTAAAAGCGGCACCAACTCTCTGACGAGGACGTGGGCGTGTTGGAGGCTGAGCTTTGTGGCGTCAGACGCGTCGGCCCGATAGTTCCTCTTCACCGCGCGGGGGGCATTAAAAAATGCAGCTGGAGCGGGCCGGGCAGAGGCGGCGCCGGACGCGCGGGCTAATGGGTCCCGCGTGTCAGCGCGTTAGCTCGTTAGCCGCGGAACGCGCCGCTTAGAAGAAAGCGTCTGCCACAACCTTTGTGCGGGGAACGTTGCGTCTGTGGGTGACCGGATACGAAGGAAATGTGAAGTAGTTTATATGTGGAAAAGAAGTAACCTGACCTGACCTGACCTGGGTTTTATTTGCATGCGGCAGTTGGAAAAACATGCAAATGATAAAAGGAACGATGGCTGATTCTGAACCTTCAGGATCCTTTTTGTGTGTGTGTGTGTGTGTGTGTGTGTGTGTGTGTGTGTGTGTGTGTGTGTGTGTGTGTGTGTGTGTTTGCATTTTTAAAAAAAACCTTATTTTACCAATATATCAAG
>CAAKHG010028469.1:6273-24536 GCA_901007715.1 Dactylopterus volitans
TAAAAGTAGTCTAACACGTTCGCACATATCAGTGTCACCCTTATATATACGCGTGGCATGACCAAAATATTAGGGAAACCACTCAGTATAATCCACAACACTTTAACAGCATCACAAATTATAGTCCCAATAACAATCATTAAAATATGTCAGCGGCTCTCTCAAACAGATAGATCCAATAATAAAGGGAGAATTTATTGCAAGGCTGTTACTTTATAGTCTGTGGTAAACCTGCAGTGGTTTTAATGTTATTGCTATATACTGTATATATGTACTGTTTGTAAACTAGGCAGCACAAGCACCTCTCAAAAGAGAAGCCAAAAGATCTCATAAACTTCACCTCAACCAAGTTGGTAGATGGGACCTTTAGATTTAGATGGTAGATTTCTTTCTTGAGGTAGGTTTTCAAGTAGTTTTTTTTTTTTTATTGTGCTTCTCCATGTTAATGTGTTCATTTTTCTTTAAGTGTGGCTTAATTAGTTATTTGATGCTGTAAGACCAGGGTGTGATGTCATGATTAACAGCAGCTCTGAGTGAAATACCGAAGGTCGCAGAGGCATTTGCAGGCTTCTATTTAGGGACTGCACATAGGAAAGTTGAGAAGACTTTTTCAAAGTGTATAAAATTATTTCCTAAGACAAAACCGATCTTTCGCAATTGAGTTGGGCATGACTTTGATACTGTGGCACCGTTTGCTACTGTGCAGTCTCTGGCTCAGAATGACATCACCAGCCATGATGGCGGTGTCACTATCCAGGAAGTTCTGGCTTCACTTTTGTACAACGTGAGGAAATAGAGGCGCGCAGTCCAGACTGTGTCCACCAAAGACTCAAAACAGGGTGATATTGCAACATTTTATGTCATTTGCGGAAATTAATGCATTTTTTCAAACCGTACTCACAAAGCTATAAATTCCAAGACAGTCAGTCTGTCCTTTGAAAAGGTGAAGCAATTCAGAATATTGGCAGCTTTGGTTGTGGGGATTGCAACCATTTTCTAAGAGCAAAAGAAGGAGAAACATGTTAATCTAGTGATCTGAGGAGACACTTATGGACAGAAAAATGCATTACTGTGCTTTGCAACAACAGTGTTGTACTTGTTTTACCCATTTACATCTATAGTTTCAATTTAAATCGAAATTCTAGCACAATATAAACAAGTAAAAATATGTAGATAAAAGTCATAACATTTGATGCCGCGACCTCATGATGAAACACATTACTCACATGCTGCAGGGCTTTTACTGCTTTGACCTGAGGTTCAGCCCATGAGAAGTATTTCAGTATCTCCGTCACCTGCACATGTTCAAGACAATATTACAGCTAATAACAACATGCACTAGGCTTACTTGACCACATGCACTTTAATGTCCTTTCCCAAAAAACTGTACTTATTGGTGTGCTTTAATGAATAAAACTTCTGATTGTTACTTGAGTACATTCACAATTTAATTAATAATTCAATACTCCACTTTGTCAGGTTCTATTAGACTACACACTTCTCATTGCTGTCATGTAATTTGTTGAGATGCTATTTATTCATTCTATACTTTTGAGAGTTTTGATACGTCTCTATATGTGGCTATGTTTTGGCTTACTGTTTTACAAAAAAAAAAACTGCATTGTTTGATGATTCATTTTTCCGAAATGGCTGAAGAAACAGTTCCTGAATCAGATGCAGCTGTTGGTCTGCAATCCCTGGTGTGATATACAGACACCATTCTCTTTCTTTACAACTTAGGAGAAAAATGTTACATCATTTTTGAGGGCTTTAACAGTTGTGACAATGTATTGGTTTTGAAAGCATTATATTTAAAAAAAAAAAAAACAGAAGAAATGTTAGAACCATTAAACTACTTTGAAAAATTATTACACTAACCTGAGGCAACATTGCCTCAATCTATGCTAATTTGTAACAGTGTATGACTTAATATTCTAATTATTCCTTCTTGAATGTGATTTAGTACTTGAATGAGCACATATTATTTTCATTAGACAAGCACTTGTAATTTTTTTTTAACTCTGTACATTAACTGAAACTCCATTACAAATTCATGTACATTTTGGATGTAATTTATTACGCAGGTACTTGCTATTTACGCAGTATTATTTTTCAACTTTTACTTCATTATGAGTCAATATTATTGTCTACTAGCAACATTGCTACTTGCAACACAGTTTTTTTGTTTTATTCACTTGTGGCGATCTAATACTTATACCAATTAAACACTGGAGATATTAATTTTGATCATCTAGAAACACGTCGCGTTGAATACAGTTAAAAACACATCTATATGATCTGCTTGTTATAGGACAATATCAAGGTATTACGAAGAGATGAACACGGCATTACACTGTTTCCTCATGGGGGCGATTACCTGCTCGCTGGAGAAATATCCATGCACCTGTTCAATGGCTCTCACCCGCTGATCAGTCAGGACACACTGAAAGACAGGATGGGGAATCAACAGAAATGTACCGTTTGCGAATAGTGAATTATTAAGATGATTTGAGAAACTCTGTACCTTCCTAATTTCGTCCAAGACAATGTCAAATGATTTCTTATCCATGTTGATAGCTTACACAGACCTTGGCCCTCTTCAACAATGATCTCAGTTATTATACGAGTGCAGGAACACTTTTCACAATGTAGCAGATAAGGTAAATCACGATAAATTGCATTCAAAGGAGTTTGTCGTTTGGGGCAAACGTTACTAATCTTAAATCATAACGCGACCAAAGCATATTTTAAAGCAAATAACATCCGTAGTAAACTGATATCTCTGTAAGAATCCTGCATAGTTTACAAGTATTTCACACCGATACAACTTTTCCGCCGGTGAACAATGACTTCCAAGGAACAGCAGCTATTATGGGTCTGCCATGCAAAAACCTGCCTGCATCATATTTCTGCTCAGCTAACAACGAGCTAGCCGACTGCAGCTGCCTCAATTCCGAGCACGGCTCAACCAAAAGACGCCAAAACGTGCAAAAACATATTTGCGCGCTGTTCACTGAATCCTATTTCACACTTGGTAATGTCTCAAAGCCACACTTCGACGACAAACTGTGAAAAAATGTCAAAATAACGCGCTTGGGAATGTAGCAGCGATGCTAGCTTCCACTGACAGCTGGCGCTAGGAACGTCAACACCGCAAAGGACCCCTCTGAGGCAGCTCGTCAAAAAGGACCATCAGAGCAAGTTATGTTTAAAAAAAATCAAAGTGATGGCTTTTTGCTTTATATTACAGGTACTAACAGTTGATTTGTGTTAAACGCAAGCATGAATTAAATTCATGTTGAATTATTTTTATTTTTCTATTGTTTCTGTTCAGGCACCGTCAGGCCAATTTCAGACAGCGTACAGGAAGTAAACATAAAATGAGACTCTGGCGGTGTTGAGTAATATAAGGAATAAAACGTTCCCGTAACTTTAAAAATGGACCGCTTTTCGTGGTCAAATGGGCTCTTGGAAATAAACGAAACTTTGGTGATCCAACAGCGAGGTGTCAGGTTGTATGACGGGGATGACAAGGTATAGTTTTCTTTTTCTGACTAACTTGTGGCCTGACAAGCGGTGCAGCTGCTAACAGCAGCAGGAGTATGAGTAGCTAATATATCCCGTTATTGTTTCAGGCCAAGTTGGATGTCGGAGTTGCCCTGTTGAGCACTCATCGGCTCATATGGAGGGATGGTAAAAATCATGTAAGAGCAGTAAACACCATGTGCTTGTGCCTGTGCCTGAGCTGCACTGCACTTTTTGTGTGAGCAAATGTGGCAGTTTCTCGCTTTGATTTGTCTCCTCTGCATCTCAGAATTTCATTTGGATTTGTCCCTCTACTCTTAGGAATGCTGCATAGCCATGCCCTTGTCACAGATCATTTTCTTTGAGGAGCAGGCCGCGGGAATAGGGAAGAGGTGAGTGCCAGGAAATAGTCCTTGTAGTGTGGGCAGGGAGTTTCGAGCAATGGCAGCAATAACTAGGATTCCAGTATTAGAAGCAGACTGGCCATTTTTTAAAATATCTCTAAATCAAAGCTGAATTGCATCTCATCATCTAATGGAGATCTCAAATCCTGAAACATTACATAAAGTTGAAAGCTCTAGGAAAGCTTGATTGTTGCAATCAATTTATTTGTTTTTCTGTTGCTGTTGTTGTTTTTTTTACTAAAATTCCTATTTCCAGGCTCAAGAATGAGCATTCACTTCCTGTAATCACAATATTTTATGTTGCAAGAGGATCATGGTAAATTTCGTATTTCTTATTCTATAGTGCAAAAATAGTAATTCATCTGCATCCAGCACCTGCCAACAAAGAGCCTGGTCCCTACCAGCACAGCAAGTACCCCTACATCAAGCTGTCCTTCAAAGAACATGGCATGATCGAGGTAGTCCCACTCTTAAATGTTGCTTAAAGGGCTTATACATAAAATGTTGGGCCCTCTTTAAACAAACTTTTTTGTTGTCATCTTGTCGCAGTTTTACCGGAGGCTAACAGAGGAGATGACTCAGAAGAGATGGGAGAGCACACCAGTTTCGCAGCCCATCCCCACAGGAACCGGCTCTCAGGTAAGAAACCTGAAGAGGGATCCTCCCTTAATTCATTTCTCCTCTTTTTGCCTAAGGATTGTTAAATTGAAACGCCTGAAGGTTATGTGGTCTGTCTCCTCAACACAGGATTGAAAAATGTACCAGCCAAGCTGCTGCACAGTCATTTAAAAACCACTCAAAATTGTCAGTTCAGAATCTTTTCCACAGGATGGCAGTGTTGTCACCGTGTTCTCGATTCTTGTGACTGACCTTAGAAATAGCTTCTTTTTTTTCCCCACAAGTTGTTTTTTTGTTAACATGTATTGTGTTGATTTACCCCGCCCCCCCCCCCGCCGGGTTTTGCTTTTCCTTGTGATCTTGCAGGCAGGAAGGACGCGTGCGGTGGGGATTGTTGGCATTGAGAGGAAGATAGAGGAGAGGAGGAAAGAAACAGACAAAAACATCTCTGAGGTATTTTAAAGCAAAATCACTCAAATACTGAAAAAAAAACAGTGTCAGAACGAGAACTGTGGGTGGTCTCACTATGATATTGAGTTATGGATTCTAAATTAAAACATAGTGGCCAGACGTTGTATGTTCGAACATGTAGTTAAAATACTTTTGAATAAACTCACTCATTTATTCAGCTATATTTTGAAGACATTTGCTCGTACTGAAAGTGCAGAGTGGTCTGAGACATTTCTAATGAGAGGTCAGGTCTGTTTTCTTAATAAAATCTTTGGAATTTATGATAACTGACATGAACTGCGCTTGGCCGCAGCAGCCTACACTACTGAGGCAACTACGGAGACAATCCAGCTGCTGTCGCACGCACTGTGTGCATGTTATTTTATATGATTTTATAAAATAATGTGCAATTATGTTGGCATTAAAAGAAACTGGGGTCAAGGGTTCAGTATTAACATCCCCCAGATGGTTGGGGTTTCTGTGTAAAGATAATTATATCGCATCTTGAGCAATGTTTTTTTTTGTTTTTGTTGCCGCCCATTGAATTGTGAACATATTTTAGCTCAATTACTCATATAGCTTCTTTTTTTCAGGCTTTTGAGGATCTCAGTAAGCTGATGGTGAAGGTAAAGAATGTTTTCATGTGTCCACTGAAAATATCTTGTGCCTGTGGTTGAGGAGCCGTTAAGGGATTCGTTTTCCTTTCTGAGGTCTTCTTATTTTACCCATTTATAACTGCGCGATTGCTTATGGTCACACATTCTGGGTGACTGCCCACTCTTACTTACAGGCCAAAGAGATGGTGGAGCTGTCGAGGTCAATCGCTAACAAGATCAAGGACAAGCAGGGCGACATAACGGAGGATGAGGTGAGGACTCGACCAGCTGAGTCACACAACCAGGAGGACGTTGGCATGCAGAAATAATTACTCTGGGTGAAAAATTAAAAAAAAAAAAAGGTTGCATTTTTCTCCATCTTACTTCACCATTATGCACACAAAATGCACACGTTGAGTCGCGGTGCCGCGCCACGCAAACCTCACGCCTGAAAGACCACGTGTCCAGCAGCATGGATGCTCGTTAACGGTTTATAAATCTGCTTTTCAGACAATCCGCTTTAAGTCGTACCTGCTGAGCATGGGTATCGCGAACCCCGTCACCAGGGAAACGCACGGTTCAGGGACACACTACCACATGCAGCTGGCGAAACAGCTGGGAGACATGCTGCAGGCCCCTCTTGAGGTAAGTCATATTTTAGGCAAAATGCATCTGGTCAGTGCACAAATATACACTCAGTCTCCGTGCTTTCTGATCCCCACCTGACTCTTATTAATCGCACTCGTGCTCAGGAGCGAGGAGGCATGATGGCGCTGACCGAGGTCTACTGTCTCGTCAACCGGGCAAGAGGGATGGAGGTAACGCTCACGTGACCGCACATTCAATGTAACGGGCGGCCTTGATAGGTTGCACTCGGCGGCGCACCAACCGGCGCGTGTGTTCTAGTTCGGAGAGGTCACAGAAGTGGGGTCCAGGAACCCAGAGGGTTCCCTCATGGTTTTCCAGTGGGTTCTCAGCTACAGTAAATAAGGGATACATTAATTCCAACTTTATTGAAATGCCTGTGAAAGGCTTCTGTATTTAAAATCAGACACAGTATCGCTGATTTGGCTTTTAAATGTGTACTGTATTAATAATTAGATTTCTCTCATCACTGGAAAAACTGTCCAAATGTCAGGTCATCTTTTTTTATTTCAATCTTTTTTTTGTTTTGTTTTTTTTAATTTTTTAATTTCCTGGTCATTCTCTTAAAATTTCTCCCTAATTCATTCATGACAGTTTTCCACTTTTTTTTAGAAAAAAATAAGGTGAATTCTCTGGTAAGAAATGAATGACTGAATTAGCAGAAAATGTCGCAATTGCCAAAGAACTGTAAACAAAAAAACAACCCAAAAACAATTATATATGTCCTTACTTATTAACTGATTACCTCTGGTCAGATCAGTGATGCCGGACCAGTTTAAATGCTTGTGAGAAGCGTTTGAATGCAGCCTCAATCATTTTAGCAGCTTATTGAGAATCAGCTCGGGTTCGAGATTAAGAGACGCTGGAAAAAAAAACCCACGTTACAGCTAACGTATATATATGAAATTTGACACAACCTCATTGTACACTCAAGTGTCCATTGTGAGATACTGAGATTGATTTCTTTTTTTTTTCTTTCTTTTTTTCCATTTTTTTTTTTTTTTGGGAATTTCCACAGCTTTTATCTCCCGAAGATTTGCTAAACGCGTGTAAGATGTTTGAGTCACTGAAGCTCCCGCTGAGGTAAGTTTCAGTCGAGTGTTTGTATTGTTTAATGCGCGCGTGTGTGTGTGTGAGCGCAGGCGCGTGCGCGTGTGTATTGAAGGAATATAGGGCAGGGTTGACGCCCGCTTCGCAGAAGAATCGGCCAGGCTCTTCCTGCCTGGCTTCCTGTTGTTGGTGGTGGTGTCTATTTCCTGTCACTACCCAGCCTCTCGAATGAAAACACTGGCCCGTTCCATGTGTTTTTCCACCGCTATCGCCCCCCTCAGCTGAGCCTGTAGCGTAGCCTAATCGCGGAGTCAGAGATCGGTCTGGCCGCTGTCCTGATTTTCTTATCCCTCCGGCGCTCGCCGGCTAGGCTGCGGGTGTTCGACAGTGGCGTGATGGTGGTCCAGCTCCAATCCCACAGCGAGGAGGAAATGATAGCCTCCGCACTGGACAATGTAAGCGCGGCTGGTACAGTCATCACGCTGCTGACGGCGTATCCAGCGCTCGACGTCCTTTCGGTATCTCTGAAAAATATCTGGATCTTTGTGTCTGTGGTGCTGATTCGTTGTCTTCTTCTTCTTCTTCAGGTGTCGGACAAAGGCTCTCTAACAGCGGAGGAGTTTGCGAAACTCTTGGGTCTTTCTGTTCTTCTGTCTAAAGAGCGGTGAGCCGACTCATGCGGATCATTGAAAAACAGGCCCGCCGCGGTCGTTAGCATGAACCAGAACTTCGCTTTAATGTTAGCAGGTTTTTGTTTTTTTTTTCTCATTTGTGATTTTTGTCTTTCTCATCTCTTCGTTTGTGGATACGCGTTCCCTCCAGGTTGCTGCTGGCCGAGAAGATGGGCCACCTGTGTCGAGACGACTCCGTGGAGGGTCTGAGATTCTACCCGAACCTCTTTTGAGCCGCATATATATTAAAAAAAAACAACAAAAAACAAAAAACAACTGGCTGCTGTAACTGTATCACATCATATATGCAAACCCACTGTTTGTTGCTATTTCCTATTAAAGTCCAAGAGCAGGATTAGTGGATAAAGCACGCAAAGCGACGTGGCCCCGCCTGGTGCTGCAGCTCCGCATGTCACGCGTGCCCGCTAATGAACGGGACTTCGGAAATTGGCTAAACAGGATGCACAGCGTCATCTCTAACCAACTTAAAGCGGCCGGCATCACCGGTCGTCCCCTTCCAGCCCATCAGGTCCCTCTTTCATATGCAGGCTTCTGTCCTGGATGAACGCGATGCGAGGCGGGAGTAATGGAAACACCTGCTGTCCGTCTGCTCGGCGCAGAGGTCAGAAATTTTAGCTGCGGCCAAAACGGTTGCCAAAACAAGAGTCTTTTAATCGTGTAATCGATACTGGCCCGTGACGTTTACTCAGTGTATTTTATAGAAGGACGTAGCGGTTAATGGGCAGAATTGTAAATAAATACCATTTGGTCTATGTAGCATTGTTTATGAATGTCACTTTTTTTTTCTCCCCCACATGTTCCCACACAAAATGACAAAAGTCTTTGTTCCCATTGTGAGCCGATCTGGGCAGTAAACCGCGTTTCATCTTGAGAAGCTTCCTGTTTTTGGGTTTCTCACTCTCTCTCTCTCTCTCCCTGTCTCTCTTTCTCTCTCTCTCTCTCCGTCTGTCTCTTTCCCTCCCTCCATCCCTCTCTGAAGGCAGAATGAAGGTCTGCAGACCTGCACCGCTGATTAGATTACTCTGCCATGTGGCGGCTAGATGTGCTCAACTGGTTCAGGAAATCCGCGGAATTGAAATGAGGCAGGTCTGGCTATTATAAAAAAAAAAAAAAAAAAAACACGCCATTGAAGCTTCCGTAAACATTTTCCCGCACATTAGCCCCACGACCTCCCCCTGCACACACACCCTGTTCTTGTCACGCAGAGATGGACTGACGTTGCGCCCAATAATTATGTGACAAGTGGTCTTTTTAAAAGACTCTTGTGATGTTCAAAGATGACCTGCCATTGATCTCATATGCATATAATGGAAATAATGTGATATTCAGGGCAGTTTACAACCCATAACACAATTTATTTATTACCAGGCCTGCTTACGTGGGACATTTAAGTTTATGGATCTATCATGAGTTTCTATTTAGATGTATAAGGTTCTGTAACTTTTGGAGGCGCTGCTGCTTTTGCGTGGAAATGGGTTTATGTGAGGCTGCTACTCGAAGCATATGAACAAGTTCTCTCTGCACCTGTGTGATAAGAACTGCAACTTCACATTGATCTGTTTATGAATGACTCAAAATGGCACGAATGTGTCTCACAGCCAAGCTGATATGGAGAAGGAATCTCAGTTTCGGCGTTCAGGCCCCGTTTGGTCCACTTCCTTTCAATGCTTATGCATTTTACGACTCCCATATGCAATCGAAGCTGCCAGTTCGAGAGGCAAAGTAACGTAAGTAAAGATATTTTTATGGCGCCATATGAAAAATGTTTTATTTGATTAAACAATAAATTTAAAAATAGTGAATGCTCTTTTGTCATCAGATTTGGGAAGGGAAGGGTTCAACTATTTGGTCCACATTTTGTTACTATTATTATATTATTATTGTTATTGTCGTCCTCGTTGTTGTTAATAATAATTATTATTGAGAGAAGCTCTCAGGAGGGAAAAAAGGATAATTACTGCTATTATTATTATTGTTGTTTGGGAGAAATAATAATTATTGTTATTGTTGTTAACAATAAAAAATGTTATTGTTAATAACAATTATTTTTGATCATTGTTATTGTTATTGTTGCTGTTGCTGTTAATAACTATAACAATTGTTATTGTTGTTGTGAATAACAATAATTATTATTCACAACAACAACAATAATAATAATTATTGTTTTCCCCAAACAACAACAACAACAACAATAATAATAATAATAATAATAATGGCAGTAATTATCCTTTTTTTCCCTCCTGAGAGCTTCTCTTTTCGGTGGGGGCAAAAAAAAATGACGTGTGCAAAGACAATGGAGCGCGTTAATTGGCTCAATCCGCCCCGCCGCGGAACCCGGAGCCGAGCAGAGGGCGCGCGCGCCCCGGACGGTTAGGCGGAGGTTCTCGCGCTCGTGTGAGGTTCCCGCGAACTTCCAGCTCGGTCGGAGGCGGAATGGGTCGGAACCGCCGGAGCCGCGGTGGGCTGAAGCCGCGCTGCGCCTGTAGATGTGAGTACCGAAGCTTCGTTTCAGGTCCTGCCAAGATAACGCGCGTTAAGCTGTGAACGCCACAGAAAATCCTTTAGAGCAAAAGAAAAGGAAAGAAGACGAGACACACTTAAAAAAGAAAAAAAAATAATAACAGAACAGGTTCTTGCACACTTAAGAGGTGTATTTTTATGATAAAAAACTTTATAGGGGACGAGCAGGGGAGAAAACGTGTACTGGAGTGGACTACAAAAGATTCATTTGTGTGTGTGTGTGTGTGCGTGTGTGCGTTCGTGCATGTGCGTGTGTGTCTGAGGATAACTGTTGCTGCTCAGTAGTAAAGAGCAAATTGGCTTTGGTAGTAAATTAATTGTCAGGATTTGACTGAGGTCATAAAAAGGGGCAATAAAAATCTAAGCCTGAGCAGTCTGGGGCACCAAATCACAAGTTTCCGTGTGTGTGTGTGTGTGTGTGTCTTATTTGTTTCTGGGAACTGAAGTCACAAGTACATTGAGTGTCGGCAGAGAGACAAAAGATGAGCTAATAAGGAAATACAGATAAAAGTACAGTGCACACATAAGGAACAGCCTTGCTTGTGTACCGGGCAGAGCCCTGCAGCAGCAGCTGCAGCTCATATGCTCCTGCTGCTGCTGCTGCTGCCGCTGCTGCAGCTGCACACGGTGCGCTGGCAGCGGCTCTCCGCTCCCATTGTGAGGATGGACGGAAGCGGAAGACGCCACTGTAAATGCAGGGGGGAAAAAAAGAAAAAAAACGCCACGGCCATCGCGCCTTCCTGTTTTTCATTCCTCGGATGAATGCGCCTCTCCGTCCCCGGCCTTCCCTGGGCCTGCTGACGCCTGACAGCTCGGCTCGCCGCTGCGCCACTTTTAAGCGATACACCCACGCGTTGGTTCGTCGCTTGGTTTTGTGATTTCCTTCCGAAATTCCTCAGAGGGGTCGGTGGAGGAGGACGGATCATGCGGCGTGCCGGAGCGCAGAGGCACTGACATCGGGATGCCCAAGGCCGCCTCGCTGCTGCCTTTCCTGCTGGTGCTCATGGGATACGGTGAGTGTCGCCAGACCTAGACGCTCCGAACAGGAGCATGCGCACAAAGATTAGTGAGAGAGGTAAAGATAATAAAAAAAATTGTTCTATATAGTCTTCAACCATGTATATACACACACAAAGTGTGTACAAGGTATCATTTTAGTGGTGCAAAGCAATGACAATATGGAAAGTAGGACTGTTCTGGAATATATATAGTACCCATCACAACTGGTTTGGAACCGATCAGGATCCGGTGCACTGCTTGAAAACTGTCATGGATTGTTTAATGAGAGAGGACCAAAAAAACTACCTAGCAACCCACTGCAGTGTTAAACAGCAGGGCAACTCTCCACACTCATTTTTTTTTTCTTCACAAAGTTAGAGGTGAAAAAGAGGTGAAAAGCCCAATAGCACGTGGCCATGCTGCTTTGTCACTTCCCCCGCACCACGAATCACCCATGTGCGCGCATGTGGTTAAAAGTAACATCGCGATGGCGTCACTTCTCTGTCGAAAAAAGATGGCGTTTTTTTTTGTTTGTTTGTTTTGTTTTGTTTTTTCCCCTAAAACTTTTGAGACATCAGTTCAAAAGGACAGTTCCCCATTTGGGCTCCCATGAGGACCAAAGCGCTGAGAATTAACTTTAGAGAAGATCATCTGCGCAGCTGTTGGGATAATAGGTCATGGAGAACGTCCTCTATCGTATTGATGCTTAAATCACTTTCCTCCATCTTATGGAGCCACTGCAGGTCGCGGCTTATGAAAAACAATCGGAGGACAAAGTCGCCAGGACGACATTTTAACCACATTCCATGTTCTGTCCCGCAGCTTTGGCGGGGCTCAGCATCTGGCCCTCCTTCCATGTTGCCCTTAGCAACGCCAGCGTGTTTGTGGACTTCAGCGCGGAGGGTAACGGCAGCGCCGCCCGCAGAATGAGCCTCTCGCTGGTCAACACGGACACCAACGCCACCCTGCTGACCAGGGCGCTGCCTGACAACCGGTCGGCCGGCAGGGTGGAGTTCAACTGCTCGTGCTTCCTATATGCCGGGACTTTCCGCTTCCTGCTCAGGCAGACCAGCACCGCCAAGGCCTCTCATGCCAATGGGACGGGGGGCGGCGGCGGCGCCGAGAGCACAACTTGGTGGTGGAGTTCGGAACTGCGGGTGCAGTGGCCCACCTTCCACATGGCTGTGGAGAGGGATGGAAACCACTCCGGATCTTTTCAGGCAAGAAGAACAACATGCGGAAATTCCTCATTACTGCAACTGAGGGATAAACACATAATTATTCCCTGACATCTTCTCTTTTGGTCTCTTTCCAGGTTGGGATATCCACCAGCGAATACTTCCAGGGTTGCTCCGGCATCCTCGATTCTCCTGCTCTCTTCCTGGAGGTCAGCTACATGGAGTACAACCAGATCGGGCGCAACAGCATCGACAAGGTCCAAGCCCGCACTCGGCATCCGATCAGACCCCTCCGTTCCCAGACCGTCAAGCTGTCCTGCGCCTTCCCGTTCACGGAGAGAGACTTCATTCAGGTGGCCCTGCGATCTCCTCACACGGCGCAGGAAGTGAAGAGCTCCGGGCCTCTCTACCTCTCGCGCATCTTCTCCTATAAGCTGCTGGTGGAAAACGCCAACACCTACAGGAGCAGCTGTAAAGGGACGATGATCGTGAAGCTGGTGGCTCCGCCCTGCGCGCACATTAACGGGAAGGTGCTCCTGTACAGAGACGCGGGCGTCGGAAAAGGTGCCGCTGTTTCTTCCGGGATGGGAGCAGGAGGAACGGCGGTGATGGGCTTCGGAGCGGAGGAGCCTCCGTTGGCCTTCAACTGGCTGACTCAGGGGGAGAACGAGACCGAATTCAACTGCTCCGTGTTTTACCCCGGGAAGAATAAGTACTGCTTCCGCTTCGTGTTCAACTTCAGTCGCTCCCCGAGTCCGGCACAGACCTGCTTGGTGGTCCACAAGAGTGCAGGTGAGATGCTGTTCGCGATGAGGAAAGAGTTGCCTCCCTGAGTTCATCCCGATTCCCACAGATTGATGGAGTCGGGTGACGTCATGGACAAACAGGCCGCAGCAGACAGCTCGAGAGGTTTTTTTCTCCCTCTCGTATTTTTTTTTTTTTTTCATTTGATGCAAATAAGATCAGCAAGTTACTGCTTAAGTCAATTAACACTAATACACAAGTGCTTAAAGGTAGTGGTCATCACCATGAAATACGCCGGAGTTACAGCAGCACGCAAAAGTTTAGGCACCCCTGGGGAAAGGACATATTTTGGTGAGAAAATATACAAGTACAATCCTTTAATGAGACGCAGAATAATCACAATATTGTGAGCAAACCTCAATGCTTAGTTAGTTTTTACGCTATAAAGTAAAAACGTTTTAAAAGCTTTACAAAACCTGGAAGTCCTGAAACCTCATGTGAACACCCAGCAGCCAGGCCTCCTCTAAATAAATGTAATTACAAATTTTTGATTTAATCCTCTATTCGATTAGGCCGTCTCAAGAACAGTGGAGGTCAAGTCGAGGTCTGGGAGACCAGGAAAACCTTTTGAGAGAGCGGCTCAAAGGATTGCTAGAGCGGCGTAATCAGAACCGCAGAGGAGCTTCTGAGAGATTGCGCAGGCCGTGGTGGTGATGCACAGACACGTCCATCGCAGGGCGGTCACGGGGAGAACCCGTCGGAGGCATCAGAGGTCTTGCAGCAGCGCTTTCGGGCTGCGAGGGGGGAAAAGGTTTGGAGAAGAAAAAAAAAGGGATGCAGCGTTTTCACGGGAAGAGTGAATCTCCAACAGGATGGACCAGACAGGCTTTGGGTTTGCACTGCAGCCGGTTGCGTGAGGAGCGCTGCAAGATGGGGTGGGTGGAGTCAAAGGTCAAGGTCACCAGGACTTCAAATCTGTCCTTGTTTTTTTATGAGCACAAGTCTTCAAATTTGGGGGAAGTGTCGATTCGAGCTCGAGGATGAAGTGACCAGATTACTTGTCGTTGTTGAAGGTTGAAGGTCGTTGTGACATCACAAAGGACATAATTGGTCCTACTCTGGTCACAACCTTATTGACAAACGTATAATACAGGGGTCCCCAAACTGTGAGGGCCACATAACTCTTCCCTTCTCTGATGGGGGGGCCACGGTCAGTTTGTAACAGAAAAAGTGTCACGATCGCAGGGGTGCCTAAACTAGAAGGTTATTGTTCTCCAGAAAGCCACACAGAACCAAATAACCCTTTCTGGGTTCTTCACAGAAAAAAAATCAATAATAACACTATTTATTAAAAAAAAAAAAAACTCCCTAAAAATGGCTGGGCCTATATTTTTGTAACGCACTGTATATGAAAAAGAAATCAAAATGCATCTCTGGTATCATTCAGGGGGCCGGGCCAAATGTGGAGGTGGGCCATTTCCGGCCCGCGGGCCGTTGTTTGGGGACCACTGGTCTAATAGGATGAAATGATGAAGTGACGACATTTTACTCCCACGTAAAAGGCTTTATCATATGTATTATGGGCAGAAATCGATTAAATCTTCAGCTTAACTGGTCGGTTAAGGCATATAACCGTGAGCTGGTATTTATTTTTTTTGTTGTCTTTATATGATAAAAAGTAACTATGCATTGATGTTTGCCGACATTTTGTTTCGTCCTGTAGTGACATGGCATTGTATATCCAAGCCCGCTTACCATATTAATTGGAATTCCATAAAATAAGGTATTTCATGGTGAGGGTGACATGTTTAGCATAGTCAGCCATAATTAATCACACACGCACACACAGACGCGTGTTGACGATTTTTCAGCCTTACGTCGAAAGGCTCATTTTTATGGTCTCAAAATAATTAGTGCGATTCCGCTGATGATGCAGGAGCATGGGCAGCATAGGGGGCTTGCTTGCATGTCATCATGACTTTGGAAACGGCGTCACAGGGGCAAGGTTTCGCGGACGTGCCCGTTCACATGTGCCGGTGGTCCGTTCTCGTGCAGAGTCTTGGGGCCCCTGGCAGCAGTGGAGCGTGTGCAGTGTGAGCTGTGGAGAGGGGCTTCGGGAGCGCGTGCGCAAGTGTTTGCTGCCCTCAGGTGCTGGAGGGGTGAAGTGCACCGGCATGGTGAGGGAACAGTCCCTCTGCTCACTGGAGGACTGTGCTGGTCAGTCTCTTTTTTTTTAAATTATTCTTTTATGTATTATTTCCTTTCTTTTTCTCGGCCATAAAATGACAAAATCCCCCAAATGCACAAATGTGTAACGCCGTCCCTCCCTCCCGCAGCGGCACCTGTTCCTTCTTCAGCTCTCCCTCCCGTGCTCGTGGGCGTTGCCCCCCTGGGCGTTAACATGGTCATGGTGGCCGGCATATCGATTTGCCTCGCTGTGATCGTGGCCACCGTCGTGGTGACCGTGTGGCGGAAGCTGTGCCGGGCCCCTCAGTGCAGCTCCGTCCGCAGAGGCTCCATGCACTCCCCCGCGGGACGCAAGCTCTCCGACGAGGCCTCCATCTGCGGGCACAGCCTCCAGAGACCCAGCCTCTGCGACAGCCACGGCCCGCCAGGGGGCGCGGGCATGAGCGGCGGCCAGAACGGGAGGCCCTCCCTGGGCAGTCAGCCTCTTTCACAGACCATGGCGATGCCTGTCTCACAGGACCCAGAGAGGCTGTCTCCATCGGGACAGAAGATGTTGCCCACCATATTTGGGTACGCATGAAGTTTTACTTTAATCAGCCTGTTATTATTTAGCTTGCTCTTGTCAGCTAAAAATAGAATTGTGCCCCACCACCTCCAGGTACCGGTTAGCTCAGCAGCAGCTGAAAGAAATGAAGAAGAAGGGATTGAAGGAGGCCACGCAGCTGTACCACGTCTCATCGAGCCCCGTCCACGACACCCTTGTGGAGATGTCTGCCTCCCCAGCCAGCTCGCCCATTCCCACGCCGACCGGATTCGCTCAGTCCGCGTCCCCCCTGGGTTTCCAGGACGACGCCAAGCGCAGCCATTATCACGTCGCGGCCCCCCTCTCCGAGCTGCCCCCGCAGGCTTCCCGGCTCACGCAGGACAGACTGAGTCCCAGACTGGAGCTGGTCTTAGGTCCTCCTGTTTCTGGTCAAGCGAGCGGGGGCAGCGCAAAATGGCGTGACCGGACCGCGGACTGGGTGGAGATGGTGGAGAGGAGTGGGATAGCAGGTCTCAGGGGCGCAGGAGGAGGAGGAGGAGAAACGGGAGCAGGAAACTCATATCACAAGAATCCCAATTTCCGCCGGACATCCAGCTTAAACGACATGAAGCCCCAACTTCCATCCTCGGCACACCCCAGACAGTTCAGAGAACGGAGCATGACTCAGGTTAACCATGCGGCTTTTAATTACGCGTTCTCAGCACAGTCCAGCTCATCTACGTATGTTAGAGGCCTTTACCAAGCTTAACAAATGTGTTCCTTTTCAGGTGGGATCACGGACGCTCCCAGAAGGAAGTTCATGGACCAGGGGAGGAAGGGAGAGGCAGCCGTACTTCTCTTACTGCATTCCAGAGCATGGTGCCGCAGAGTGGACTAAATCTAGACCCCAGTGGAATGACCAGAGGAAGCCCTGGACGGAGGCCGCTGCTCCTCCTCGCAGTGGCGAACTCAAACACACGGGAACCAACACAAACCTCGCCTCAGCGGCCAAAGTGGTCCTCGGCGGCAATGGGGAAAGGCAAAAGGGTGGAGAAGGAATCTCAGGGATCGGCGGTCCGGCCGTGGCGCCGGCCGCGCCGCACGGAAGGAATCAACTGAGCGCGGACCGGGCGGAGCGGGCCGAGCAGAACTGGAACCGGCGTGGCCCGTCGCCCATACAGAGAAACATGCTGGCGCGGAGATTGAAAGAGGCCCAGTCCGGCTCGGGGG
This sequence comes from Dactylopterus volitans, assembly GCA_901007715.1. Classification (NCBI taxonomy): domain Eukaryota; kingdom Metazoa; phylum Chordata; class Actinopteri; order Syngnathiformes; family Dactylopteridae; genus Dactylopterus; species Dactylopterus volitans. The sequence goes on from CAAKHG010028469.1 coordinate 23,635, forward strand.
TCAGAGGGCGCCAGCGGAGCTCCACCTTCAGCGTCTCGTCCTCGGAGCAGAGGAGAGGTCGCTGCCACTCCATGCCGATGCCTGGCGGCGGCGGCGGCGGCGGCAACGGTGGCGGCGACGGTTCCGCTTACAGGCTGAGTGAGGCCGAGCAGAGAATGATGGACTTAGATCTTCCCTCAGTTTATGTGGGCCAGGAGGATTAGATCACACAGGTTTGTTAGTCTAAGAGGACTTTTTTTGTTGTTGTCTTTTGACTTTGAGCGAATCCCCAGTCTAATTTTAAGGGTATAATCCCCAATCTAAATTTAAGCGTATAATCCCCAATTCAATCCTAAGGATATTTCGGGAGTTTGAAAACAGTGTTTTAGGTTGATTCAGTTTCAGAAGCCTGTTTCATTCTTTCATGGTAATTATTTTGACATGTTAAACTGCATTATAATTGATTTTTTTTTTTTTTTTGGTCTTGTCGCAATATACCAATGTTCAGAATTTCAAGACACCGTTGAAAGGGTCTTTTTTTTTTTTTTACTGTTGGAAGTACAACATATTTACCCCGAGTCTTGGACCTGCTGTATGTCTGTAAGCACTGTTAAAGATGTCCGGGTGATCTTGTCAAGCAGTTATTGAGGAGTTTTTTTGTAAAGTTAAGAAAGCGTGACTGAGGACAATCAAATACGACGGTTGAGATGCAGTTTGTTTTATTGTTTGAGTAATGTCCATCCAGGTGTACACTGGAAAAGCGGAGATACTGTTCCGCGAAGTTATACTGAAGCAAAGGGAGAGATTAAAGGTGTCATATTACGTCTTTGCTCTTATTCCACACATCAGTGGAACCAGGTGCATCTAAACTTCCCCTGACCCGCTGCCCATGCTGTCCATGCTGTCCAGGAAAACCAGAGGCC
>CAAKHG010028477.1:10028-21281 GCA_901007715.1 Dactylopterus volitans
CCCTCCAACCCGCCACTAAGATCTTAGTTTCTAAATCTGGTTCCTTTTTGACTTACTCATTTTTTATCAAACATATGCTCTAGTTAAACATATGGTGCCTTTATTGTCATTACAAGGTATACAATAAAATTAATCTCCCCAGTGGAAAATACACATAATCACATGCAAACAGACACATAAAGGAATATATAAATACGTTTTAAAAAGACGAGTTAAAATAAGCAAGACATAAGGATCGTATTAGTCTTGGCTGAAGTGAACTAAATGCTCGTTTTGAAAGCCAAAGTTTGAGTCACTGGTCATTTCTAATACATTTACAGTACTTTACATATGAGATGTACTTCAACTATGTGTAGCATTGCAGTAGCAAAGAGTACACAAGACAGCGACTTCTTTGTGATATATTGGACGACAAAACCCTCTGGAGAAAAGCTGATACTTACAACAGGTAGCAGCAAACAGCGGTCAACACCAACATGGTGACAATCACTCTGGGAAAGAGAAAAACAACTCTAAAATTACTTTCTACTGACACGTTACATCTTCAGACTACCTGTTATCCTTGTAATCCAGTTGATTCGTACATTCATGATCTCGTGATTCATGTCACCAACACTCCAAAAGGAAGTTGCACTGAGCACATTTTTCCAGAGATGAGTTATATTTACTCCTGGTGAGTTGTAAAAGTAATCGGTAATTAAAGTTTATGGAAGTAAGATATTTAAAAAAAATAATCATTCAAAAAAAAGGTAGCAAGAGTGATAATTTTCTCCGGCGCAGTCCCACACTCAGCAGACAAGTTGGTCAAAGTAGCTTAAATTAGCTAAGCCAAACTTTCGTTCGATGTCTACCGCTGCGGTTAAGTAACTTGATAAGTTCGTCTGCAGGTGCCCTGGTAACTTTAGAAACAACAGCTTGATTTTTAAACGCTGCAATTTACGCAAAAATTACGGCGACAGTCGCGGGGCGAAACGCAGTGAAAGCGGCTACCTGGAGCTCGAATGCTAGTGAAGCTAACAGCACTCACCCTCTGTTCGGCCCTTTGGGGATGAACCAGGGCACCACTCCACCGACGATGCCCCAGAACAGGGTCATCACAGACATGGCGATCACGAAGCTCAGAGCTGCCATGCCGACGGCGGATTCAGCGCTTAAAAACACGCCAAAAAAAAAGGACAAACTTTAAACTCCAGACAACTTCTATACTTCGCAACTGTCGAGCGACGACGACAGCAGCAGCAGCAGCACGTATCATGTGACCATCGACAAGCCGAAACAAGGAAGCCAGCGTGGAGGTGGACGTTTGTGCCGCTGCTGGAACTTTGTCCTTTACAAATGGTAACAGATTGTAACAGATATGCTTTTTTTTCCGCCAAGAAATAATAGTAATAGGGAATGTCGACTCCAAAACTTGAGTAATTCAATTAAATTTGAATTCAGTATGCCAGCAATTCTCTTGTACGCCAGAATTACAACCTTCTGATCCCCGTTATTTTCTATGTTCTGAGCCTGCATTTGTGTTTGTTTGTTGGTTTGTTTTTGGTAAATGTGTATCCTTAAATCCAAGCCAGATTAAAGCACCAGGTACATCCCCGCATCTCCACTGGCGGCATACCTGTGAATTCCAGTCATCCGTGTGTAGTCGACATCTACTCCCTCAGTAGATGCCACATTGTCCCCCCGTGTTCAGCGGCTGTTGCCGGCGTGTTTGCCAGCGAGTTCGGGGGCTGGCGGCGCGCCGCTGGTCCTCAGAGCTTCTCTCCCTGAAACTGTCCGCTGTGCAAAGCTGCAGCCGGATGAGCTCCAGGTGTCTTTAAGGCCCCTTAACATTGGAAGTAGTTAAGTCTATTAATCATGTTTGAAGTCATATCATTTATCATTTATAATGCCTGAGTCTACAAAGTGACTGGATACATTGTCCCTAGAATACTAACGTTAAAATTAGTAACACCATCAGTGACGTCAGGTACATTTTTACCCATTTTACTCATCAATTTATGTAGAAGTACAAGACTGTATGCCAAATTGCACTACTCTTCTTTATTTTCCCAATATAAAATATCACATAATTAAAAAAAAAAAGTACCATGGGGGGCCCTATAAAAAGGCAGCAAAATTATTGAAAAATCAGGAAATCCGTAACGAGAAATTTCCAAATAACAACAACAACAACAACAATTATAATAATAACAATAACAATAATAATGGATCTGAACTTGTTCTTCGGTCCCCCCATTCCTGGGACATGTGAGCCTTGTGTGGTGAAGGCAGTCTTCCTGCATCACTGACGGCTGTGGGGGAGATAGACAAAAAAAATAGCGATTATTGAGAGGGGAAAAATGACCAAATGTTTTTGACGATATAAAATCACTTGGAAATTACCATTAAGTGATATTTATTCATGGGCATATATACTAATTAAGGATTGCATGCAAATTCTGGGACAGCTCGAACTTACCTTCTGCCTTACATGCAGCTGGGACAGGCAGGGTGGTGATGGCGAGAACACGCCGGTCCTCGGCGGACGTGGCACCGTGTCGCGCCTGCCTGTCCGAGCCTGTGGGGCGGTCGGCGCACCTCACCGAGGGACCTCCGCTGTCTGCTGCCACTGGTCCAACCTCGCCAGCAGGCGTGCCGGGTGTGGGGATGTTGCACACGCTGCAGATGAGGATTCTGAGCTGGCGTGACAGACTCTAGGAGGGGAGCCTCTGCTCTGCCCATGGCTGGACGAGTGCCATTAGCGACGGCTGCATATGCTGCCTCCTCTTCATTTGTGTCACCTTTCTTCAAGACATTCTCCTTGTGGATGATCCATGAGTTCATCACACCAGCGTCCATCATGGCATATAGCGCACAGTCGCCACCTCTTGGTTTTTCTTCCAGTCACACTTGAGCTTAGCTTTAGTAGAAAAAAAATTTGCTAGCTAACGATTGCAGACGTAAATTAGCATTAGCTACCTGGTTCTCACTTGTTAGCATGCCAGAGTAACCAAGCCTGTGACAGGATGACAGCAGGTGATGAAATTGGGCAGAATGTGGCCGGCCTGAACTCGGTTTTCCTTGAAAAGTGCAAAGAGGGCCCGATTTAAACAATAATTTCGGGTAAATTCCACCCACAAAATGTTACTCTCCATCACCCAAACGCATGCCTCTTGAAAAACCTAGAGGGAAACAAACATACCGGTAATATCAATGAAAAGCCTGAAGCTAGCCAAGGACCCATGTGACTCAAGACAGCAGCAACACAATGAAAATCAAGAATTGTGTGGGTGAACATCGGCCATTAGTGTTCTACGGTTATAGACACTAATAGGTGCCGAATACACAAGTTTTTGAACCACAGATCAGACATCCGCTTTATCAAGTATCTTGGCTACCAAGATACTTGATAAATCTCATCAGCATCCTTTATTTCCATCTTCCCTTTGCTCACGTCATGCATTACTTTTAGGACCGTGCCCCTTTATCAGTGCAGTGCTCTTCAACTGTTTTGCCTTCTGGCAGATCACGTACCATAAAACCAGTGTGTTTAATCAAGGAATTCACTCAGTCGCGACAACTACACACGACAAAGTTAAGCCCATTTATACAGTTTATTGATAGCAAAAGGTTATTTTCACTCCTGCATCTTCTCAATGGTCTCCTCCTTGTATTTGCCCTTCTCCTTTCCATCAGCGCGAGATTTGGCCTTGCGCTCCAGGATCTTCTTGCGGTCCTTGTCCAGCTTTAGCCTGGTGATAACCACCTGCGCAACCACAAAATTTCATTAGCAAAACGGAATAAAACATGAAAAACAGACAGAAAAAAATCAGAACCATTTACACTGCTGATTTCATAGCTTTTACAAATAACGACATCACTGGTGTCCAACACAGTTCTAATGATTTCATCTGTGTAAGGCAGAAACTGTTGGTGGCAGACAACCTTCATGTCTCAGGCAAAAACACAGAACACATTTTTTGCAGGTACATAATCTTTAGAGTATGTTGGCTTTCTAGAATCCTCGGATGATACATACCCAAGACTTAGACCAGACACATTAAAACAATCTTAAATTTCATAGTTATTTGGCTCTTTGACTCAATTTGTTGCTCTTTAATGCATGAAATACTACATATTTGTGTCATTTCATAAAACTCAATGAACAATTAAACATTGCTCAAACTCAACTGATCAAGTTCTGCATATTAGCTTGTGCAAGCAGAGAAAAGCAGGTTAATACAAACCATGCACTAGTAGCATGTTTGCAATTTAAAAAGGGGCTTTGAGACACATTGATTATTTTCTCAAAAAAAGTAATGTCAGGATTAGCCGTTTTGATTGACAATTATGCCAAGCAAACATGCTGCAGTTTACTCAACAGTCCGAATAAATCCGCTGTGGGTAACATAATTTAGCTTAGCAAGATTAAGTCAAACTAACATTGTCCTTTCCCGAGACCAATTTTTAACTTTCTGCACTCAAATGAATTATCAGCAATTATGATATTTCACAAGTAGTGCTCAAATATTGCTCAACTGTCTTGCACATACAACCCAAAAAAATTTATTTCATTGCAAGGCTCCCAATGTTGCGCATTATGCCTCAGCAGTGTCTGAGGAAGCCAACAGAATGGCAACTATAAGAATGATAAATTGAACCTGTGCCATTTGTGCTATGACATGACAAAATGCCTGAACCAAAAGCACTCACTGCCTGCATTTGATCATTAGAGTTGGCATGGTTCATGTGGTAGAGCGTTTGTAGAGTAATCAGGGGGTTACTGGTGCGAGTCCCAGATTCACTGGAGAGTCGGCCTGTGTCCTTGAGCAGTGTCCTGATGAGCAGGACGCCACCTTGCACTATAATCTCTGCTATCAGTACATATAATAAAGCACCTTCAAGTACTGTTAAGGTAGGAAAGTTTTCAAATATATGCAGTCCATTTTACATCATCAAAAAGAAATATCTCCACTCCTGTCTGATATGACTTTAGAAAACCATGCATTCATTTCAATGTTACTTTATGGTAAGACGGATTGAAAACAAGTGGAAGAAAAGGCATTACACAGATTGTAAGGTTTGCTGTGGTGCACTGAATCTAAAAAATTTGAAAGGCAATATTCATTTCAGCACAACTACCCTGCAACGGGCCTTTTCAAAGCAGGCATTTTGACCTGATGGTCATTATTCATTTGCTATTAAGAATTTAAACTAAACAAAATGCAATAAACAAATTTACATTTTGTGAATCATTTCTCTGGATCGCACATTAACTTTTATACAACAAAAGGGTGCACTTTGACTCTTCTATGTTGACTGACTACTGCAGGTCAGAAAAAAACAAAACGCCACACTGGCACCACAGAGGAAGCAGTTCAGTTTGGTAGCATGAAACCATAAACTGTTGGAATTATGATATTTGCAGCTATGTTAAAATACAACTCCAGTACATCGTAAATGATGTATCAGATTGAAATGTCAGCACTCAAAAGCTGCTGAACAAGTGGAAACAGGAGCCCTGTCCTGCCAACAAGCCATCACACTGGTGTTGGCTAGAAGAGGCTGTAGTGATGAGCATTGAGGAGCAGTAACTCAAGTTTTGCTTTGAGAGGGACACGATACAGATAAATGTGGTGAATGGGGGGAGGCTATCACCTCCCCTCAAGAGGCACAATTATTAGCCTGTTGAAAAGTGGTACACCAAAACTGAAGACAAGCTCTAGTTACTTTCAGCAAAGTGGCTTTACTGACATGAACCACTTTAGCAACAGAATTACATCAGGTTAGACTACTACATCAACCTGCGTTATATCATTGTTCTGCTTGTTTACATTTTGTTATTCATTAGCACAAATGATGTACCACTTAAACTGAATAAAACCTAAGCCGATGAAAATTATGATTTTGCATCCTGTTACGGATTAATTATTAAAATGTCATCTGTTTAAGAAATTTGCAACAATAGACACCTGACTTAGCAAGAGGTGCGCACAGGCATAACAAAAGATATTGGTGATTAACAGGTATTCCACTAAACCATGACAGTGAGCCAGCATGCACCACGACTTAAATACCAGGACCAACGTGGAAGCTGCTAAAAGGAAATCAGTCGCCTTTGAATTATCAACACTTCTCCTAAAAAAGGGATTGGTATTCGGGTCAAAGTGGGCAAATTTTAACAGGTTGGTACTGGTTTAGCCAATTAAATTCTGATCCTAAACTACTTTCAATTGTGATTAGAGAACCTCCTTTACAACGGTTGTTCTCCACAGGCATTTTGTACACGTTCAATTTCAGACTTAAATTCTTACACTGCACATTACAGGTGTTCCAGTTGAGTCTCCCAGCATTATTATCGGGATATTCCTCACTCTACTTCAATTCATTAAATGTAAGGTTGAAATTTTGAAATCACAATCAGCTTTACTTGGCTACCAAAGCTGAACATAGTAATTTACAACTTCAGGCATTACATTTTGCCATTAAAAAGGCCATAGACTTTAAGCAGCATTTCTCCAAACCTCAAAGCTGTTTGCAGCACAGTCAAAAGGCAGTACAATTGCTTTCACAATGGTGTATTAGCTTTGAATTATCGTTCAAATTTGCTTTAGTACTCATCGTCTGCATGTCTGGAACACCTCTAACAGGAGGCGTCCAGAAGGCATCCTGACCGGATGCCCGAGCCACCCCGGCTGGCTCCTCTCAATGTGCAGGAGCAGCGGCTCTACTTTAGTAAACTTTCTAATATCTGACTTGGTATCTGCCTACTGCTTATTTGATGTACATGATCAAGACAAGAATGTTGTTGAAGGGCATACAGTCAGGAGAGGCAGCCGCTAGCCGACACCGATTTATAATTTTGTCTCAGAGGACAGAGAAACTCTGAAGAAACAATGTTTCCAAAAAACATATGCAAATGTCGCCGATAATGCACCACAAAAAAACCTTTTGATATTATGTAGCCAGATATAGCAAATCGACTACCACAGGACTGGATCAACACTCTTAATGATTAAGCATTTCAAGGTGTTTGAATGTGCATTGGAATGGGGAAAAAAATTTCAATCCAGTATTTTCAATTCAGTCTTATCAAAACTCGTGCAAGATCAGCCAAAAAGAGGTTCACAACTGGGAAAAAAAAAAAGTTCTATAGTTCAACACCAACGAAATGCGCATTTGTGCGTTCAGTGTTAATTCATTGAGAAGCAACGAGAAACCCAGGCAACGCACATTTGCTTCTAAAGTGTGTATCCACTCACCTATCCAGCATAACCTCCAGAGCAATTACGAGATTCACTTTTGCATTTGTCTTTTGTCTACTAAAGTGGGCAAGCAAATGTTTAACATCAGCAATGTTTGGTTCTCACCTTGCTGGGATGAATGCCGACATGGACTGTAGTTCCGTTGGCCTTCTCTCTCTGCACACGCTCGATGTAGATGACATACTTCTTCCTGTAGACCTGCACCACTTTGCCAATCTGCTGGCCTTTGTAGTGTCCACGGACAACCTGTTGAGGATCAGCAGGGGAAAAAAAACAATTAAAGGGTGATTACAGTATTAATCCCATTTTCAATTATTCTGCATCCCAAACTACAGTACCTGGACTTCGTCGTCTTTACGGATGGGCATGGACCTCACGTTGTACTTCTGGCGGAGCTCTTTGGACAAGGGGGAAGACATGATCTTCCTCCTGATGTGTGAGGGGGCATTGAAGTGCCTCTTGCGGTTCTTGCGGCGGGAGGATGTTACAAATGGATTCAGCTTCATGATGCTAAAGATGAACAAGACAGGCACATTAATAACCCGCTGAAGCTACAATAACATTGAAAAGTTAGCCAACTGATCCATGATTACAAGTGTTTTCTGACAGAACTGCAGCACTTCGTAAGCACAGACACTTGTGACCCGACTGAGAGAAAATCATCAAGTGACCGTCAACCAAGTTGATTTACAAGAATGCATTTCCCATTATTGTCGTGGTTCATTCAAGCCGAGTTATCCGCTGGCCGGCTCCACTGTAGTCTGAGTATCTCTGAACAGCGAGATTTCCCTGTTCCGCATGTAATTATTGCTCGTTTAGTTCGTTCCATGGCTAACTTAGCTAGCTATTAGCGCGCTGATGCTAACTAGCTAGCAAAATAGACGCGAACGGACAGCGGGGCATGTTTTCGATACTGGCGTTACTGAAGACTTGCAAGCGAATAAACTACAGACCGAGAAGCAGAATAACACGGAGTGAGTGTCGTATTTCACTCGCTGGCCTTTGAAATCATGTACTTTCATTGCCGACATGCTGACGGACGCAAGGGGGGACAAGCTACTTGGAAATTCGTCATATTTCATCAACATGGTTACAATATTGATCGTATTTCAATCTTGACAAGGTTTAAGAGGCGTTTAGACTTTTGGAAAGATGTACGGCAGCAACAGACAGAGGATGGATAGTGATACTTTGGAAAAATTGCCTTCCTCTAATCTTACCCTGCCGTTTGCTCCTCTATGGCCGGCGGAAAAGAGGCTCGTATACTACTTCCGCTGACATTAGTTCACAATCAGATCTCGCGAGACTCACAGGAACATCACTGAAAACAAGTCACGATGAACGTGAAGGCCACTCGAGAAAAGATTAACGGACGAACACTTGCCCCTGGTCGCTCTTACGTGGTTAAATGTGTCATATGTCACGAAATCAGCGTTTGAGCGCGATCTGTAAAACTAACTGAAACTGCTCTCAGAAACTGCTTCATCAAACTGAAGCTCATGGGAATGACATGCACGTACACCCACACGCACGCGCGCGCGCGCACAAGCAAACACACATCTTTACGACTTGTTTTATTAAGAATTTATTTTCCTGATACAGCATAGTTTCCTGTCTTCATGAAATAGTGTCACAAGATGGCGCCAGAACCAGTTAATCGATAAGCTGGTCAGTTGGAAACAAGTTGTCTGATTCATCAAGTTTGATGTTTGTTTGCGTTTAGATGAGGGATTAGTAAGTGCGGGCTAATGTCAGAAATGGACGTAGCACACATGGAACAGCAGCCCGCGTCGCAGTGACACAATAAAATCGGGTAATGTTATTAGTCCAGATCATACATTTTGTTGTGGATCAAATCGATATGAAACCACATCTTCGTCGTCCTCGCCAGCCTCCTCGTTTCCAGGCTGACAGCTCTTTAGACATGCTCATGACGCGCTGTTATAAGCGCTCAGAAGGGCGGTAGACGACACATGAAATGACCTCCCCCGTGGGAGAACCGAGGCGACCCCCTGTCCTGCTCTCAGACAGGCAACACGGGTTGAACTACCAACGCAGACACGGAGGTGCGCTGTTCGCTCCCCGGGCGGCGCGCAGTTTCACCGGAGCCTGCTGCCGCCCAGCCTGCGCCGTCTGCCTGCGAGAAGTGATGCTGTCATAGCCCCCTTCACCGCGGACACAGAGCCTCCTTCCCCTCCCGCACTCCCCCGGTTCCCCTCTGACTGGCTGTCGCGGTGGCAGTGCGGATGTGGAGCCCCCAACCAAACGCTCTTCACCCGTCGGCAAGCATCGGAGAAGAAGATGAAATGTTTTTCCCGTTATCTCCCGTACCTCTTCCGCCCTCCGAGCACCATCCTGTCCTCCACTTGCCACACCGAAGGTAGGGCGGGATGCCGAGGGGGCTGTCAAGGGGCTATGAGTTGCTTACTTTAAGCGTGTGACATGGATGTGCAGGCTAGTACGGTAGCCTACAGAAGTTAGACTGTCCAGTTGCATGCGTGGCTTTGCATCCCACTGCAGAATTGCCACAGTGCGTGAAGTTGTAGGAACCCAATGTAGACATCAGTAAGAAAAAGGATTTGAATTTTTCATGTGTGTCTGCTGTAGACGAGCACAATTTTCATGCCTTTTGCATTCCTTATTGCTGTCAGCACACGGGCCTACAGCAAGTCACTAGACAGTTTGTGGAGTGACAAGTATCATGACAAGTGTTTTCCCAATTCCCTTATACTCTTGATTCTTTAATTTTTTTTTTTTTAACGAGGCTTATTCACATCTTGCCTTGATTCTTCATAGACAATGTAGAAATAGGCCTTCCAGAAACTCGACCCAGAGGCTGTATTTTCTTCAGAGTGCAAAAAGAGCACACATATGCAGAAGTGTCGCCCAAGTGTTAAGACGGAGTTTAAATGTTGAATTGAGTGACCTCAGCCATGATTGCAACACATGAGTTGATGAAAGCTAGCAATTCATCTTTGTGATTGCGCTGTCAGACGGACACAGCTCAGGAGCGCCTGAGTGTTTGTATAACCAGCCATTTACTAGGTCATAATGTGGAGACTGAGCTTCTGCATTATTTAGCTTTACATGGTTGCCCCCCTTCCTGTGTGCTCTGCCCTCAGCCCTCTGGCACAAGACTGCATGGTACCACAGTTTATGGCGCAGTATGTGATGGTCATAGCAAGACTAGGCCTTTCAGAGCCTACATATTCCATATAGTGGAAGGAGCTGAAAGACATTTAAGTCATGCATGACTCCCTCACTCACTCACTCACTCACTCACTCACTCACTCACTGGCTGTGTTCGAAATCACCCCCTATCACGGATGTAGTGCACTATATAGTGTATAAGCTATTTTGTAGTGTTGTTTGAATTGTCCGCGGCTGATTTCATCCACTATATAGTGGATGACAAAATACCCACAATGCACCGCAAAATTGAGTGAACGAGTGACATGCACTACTTTGTGTTCCCGTATCCCACAATGCAACTCTGTCGTGTCGTCAACTACATCGTGTATATGATGTAGTGTACTACATCATATACACTCACTCACTCACTCACTCACTCACTCACTCACTCACTCACTCACTCACTCACCCACCCATTAAAGATACAAATTTTCAAATCATAGTGCTCCAAATGTGTATTTTTCATTTTAGTTAAAAAAGTTAGCAAACATTTACTCAGCGTCGCCCATGAGAGTACTTTTGTGTAACTTTAGTGACACCAAATGAAATGATATAGAAAATATGACTAAGAGCTTGGCATAAATAGGGGAAAAAACTCCAGTGGACATATACTTCAACCAATAACAGAAGAGGAAATACATTATAAAATTCACACATTAAATTCATACATTATAAAATTCACTCATATATATATATATATATAAAATAAGGACTAAGAATGAAAACATATCAAGGGGTTTCATAGTAAGGAACTTCACTGATTCTGTGTATGGCTTAAAGCATGCAGACAATGGATAGTATACATAAGAGTGTAGAT
>CAAKHG010028486.1:2862-16805 GCA_901007715.1 Dactylopterus volitans
TTTCTAGACAAGCTCCGGAGTGTATGCATGGAAACAATTGGAATTAGCTAGTTTTCTGTGTTTTGGCTTATATTTGTTTACATTTTGGTGAAATCACATAGCATGTCTAAAATGCAGTCATACCCGTTTGCCCAATAATTCAGCATGATTTATGTGATGATGTTTTTTTTTTTTAATCAGGGTTTTAAATATGTTTTCCTCTGTTTGAAAAATGCATGTTTGAGGAGTAATCATAGAACCAGAAAAAATCCATGTTGTTTAAAAGGCTGAGAGGCACAAAGTGAAGCAAAAGAGAACCCAAAATATCTTGATTGCCCCCTGGTGGCTGGCTGCAGTATAGATCATGACGCAACCGCCTCCTTGTTAGTGGATGGTACTTGGGCCAAACAAAAAATATGAAAGTACTCTTCAAAGTTTTTTTCCCACAAAGACAGCTTCAATTAGTTATTTGATGCTATAAAAAGGGTTGTGGTTTCATGATTCACAGCCGAGACAGTGAGTAAGGCACAGAGGCATTTACGGACTTCTTTTTAGGAATTATACAGAGGAAAGTTTAGAGGACATGTCGCGATAACTTTCTTTGTTATTGTCTGTTTCAAACCATATTAATGTGTTTTTATAAGGTAAACCAATCACTCATGATTGGGTTGAGCAGAACCTTGTTACCAAGGCTACATTCCCTGATGGATTTTGTGCAGACTATGGCTGTGTTTGAAATCACCCACCCACTCACTCATTCCCTATCCACTGCATCGTGTATATGATGCCCTGCACTACCTCATATACACGATGTAGTGGACGACACGACAGCGTTGCATTGTGGGATACGGGAGCACAAAGTAGTGTACATCGCTTATTCACTCAATTCTGCTGTGAATTGTGGGTATTTTGTCATCCACTATATAGTGGATGAAATCAGCCGCGGAGAATTCGAACAACACTACAAAAAATGGCGTCTATACTATATCGTGCACTACATCCGTGTTAGGGGGTGATTTCGAACACAGCCTATGACTCTGAATGACATTATTAACACAATATGGCACCATCTGTACCCAGGATATATGATCTTAATTTTCATACAATAGCAGGAAGTGGAGATGCACCATCCAGATTTTATATGCGCCATGTAACAGTTGCATAAACACCTGCTCCTCGCCCACACATTTGGCAGGGTATAAGCTTGTTTGACAAAAACACTAATAAGGATGCTGCTCCTGTCCATAAGTCAACCCAGCCAGGAGATCACACTTCAGCAATGTCTCATGCAACTCGTGAAGGGGTGCTTGGAAGCACTGGTGCCCTGGCTCCACAGGACAAGGCAGGTTCAGGGACTCACATGCGAAGAAGTCCCTTGTAGAAGGGACGGGTGAAGAAGGCATCCAGCAGGTACTGATGAACAAGAGCCAGCCCCAGGATCCGCCCACTGAAGCGAAACCTACACACAACATGGAAAATGAAGTTGAATAAACTGGACTGAATAGAAGTTTCACATCATCATCCAGATTGAGCATTTTATGTACCAGATGGAGAAGGTTTATTCCTGTTGACAATAACAGAAGACTGCAAATCTTTTAAATTGTTTTTTTTTCTCTACACTCACTCATACTGATGCAATGTTAACAGGTTTAAGCTTCAGTGTTTATGTTTGTCTTACATGAAAAAAGTTCCAATTATCTTTAAGTGAAGAGGCGTGGTCAAGCTTCCACCATCAGGTCTTTAACTATTTAACACTTCTAACCAGTGAGAGAAGGCCAAAGTCAAAGGATGGGGAAACTCAGCTGTTAATCAACACCAGAATATACTGAAGACCTAGCAACTTAATGATGCCGCTTTCTACTCACTACCACCACACCCTTTCATACATTAATTAAAAGGAAGAGCTCTGCTACTTCCCATCCAATTGTGTGCAAGTGATATCTTGATGAACAGCAATATCCCACTATTACTCAAAATATGACATTATACTGAGTCAGACATGGATTACAATTTTAACAGTGTATTCTTCCAGTGTAATAGCATTCTGTGGACATGTATATGAATTTCATTTGTTTGTTTATTTGCAACACTTGCACCACACAACCTCTTGCCTGATCATGCTTTGTGAGTATACACAACTAGACCATCTGCATTTGATAAGTTACGGTTTGGTCTCATTCACCATTAGCCTAATAAACTAATTGGATTATCAGTGACAGAAAACATTGAATACTTTGTGTGTGTAAATGTGGTCATTGTCATTGTAAGTACTGAAGCCCCCTTTTAGACAAACGGTTAAAGGTGGGCGCCTTTGTGTACATAGTAATCCTCTTTCTCCTTATATTCAGTCTGCCTTTGCACTGTTAAAAAGAGGTAATCTCATCTCATTGTCTTCGGCTTATTCCAATTACGGATCGCGGTGACACTGGAGCCAATCCCAGTTGACAACGGGCGAACGGCGGGGTACCCCTGGACGAGTCGCCAGGTCATCGCAAGGCCAAATGAAGGACAGACAACCACTCACACTCGCACACACACCTATGGGCAATTTAGGGTAGCCAATTAACCTCAGCATGCTTTTGGAGGTGGGAGGAAGCCGGAGAACCCGGAGAGAGGTAACATGAGAGTTAAAAAACATGTTTTGTGAGGTAACAGGGACGTTGCCTTTCGTCCTTTGACCCCAAAATCTTATCACTTCATCTTTTAGCCCAAGTTGATATTTGTTATAAATTTATTGGTGACCGAGATGTTGCCTTCACAAGAATGAACAAAAAACCAGACAACATAATGCCCCAGGACATAGTTGTCACTGCTAGAGAGGTAAAAAAAAAACACCAACAACCTAAAACTAAATCTGAAGTAACATTGTATTTCATGTTTTCCTTTAGTTTTGTCCAACAAAGGCTTGAAGACTCCAGTTTGTGGCGTTCATTCATTCTGGTATCCATATCCATTCCATTATGTGATCATCCATCCATCTGTTGTTGATCCACAGATTGCTGATCCACATTTCCTCACAGCAGCCTGCAAATACTTTTTGCTTTGAGACCAGCAGAGCAGCAGCTGCAGTCTGTTGTACACATATCCAGACAGATAAGACAGATAGATCCATAGATAGTGACGTTAAACCTCACCATTCATGGTGGTTATCTACAAAGGCAGACATGGGGCTGATCTGGACAGTGTATGTGTCGTTAGCTGAATATTCAAATAGGCCGTAGTATGGGTTGAAGAGCTCTCTGGACACCAAGAAGAAAAACTCTCTGGAGGGCCCACTGTAGTCCAGCCTGCAAAAGTATCAGAATAAACAGAAGTACATTTTGGGATGGAATAATCTGTTGCGAACCGATACTGTTTGTACTGATTCTTTTAGTGGACGATCTAGATATAATCCGGAGAACAAGAGGCTTCTTCAGCAAAGATACAACCCACAATCAATGGCTCTTGTACATTTGCAAAAAGAACATGATAGAAGATGCAAAATATAGATATATATATATATATATAGATAGATAGATAGATAGATAGATAGATAGATAGATAGATAGATAGATAGATAGATAGATAGATAGATAGATAGATATATGGACAAACAGTCTCAAAGAACAATGCCCATTTTAGCAGAGGTTGCAAGTTATTTCCGTAATATGTCTTTATATTGTAACTTTACTGACCAATGTTAAAATGCTATGTATAGTTCTTTTCTCAAACACTCTCTGCAGCGGTTCATTCACTACAAGATTGTGTGTGTCATTGTGTAAAGTTGATGACCCAATCATTGGGAAGGAAACGTTGCCCTCTCACCCATCCTCCCCTACAAAGCTGACGTAGAGTTTACTCCTCTGCAAGTCTTTGCGGGAGTAACACATGATCTGGTTGAAGGCGTCCTCCAGGAGGTGATCCCTGCGTATGATGAGCCTAGGAATGCATACACACACACAAACGTTACATGGTTGCTTGCGTGTGTGTGTGTGTGTTTCTGTGTGTTTTGATGAAGCACAGTGAGCACTAAGTAACCAAACACCAGAGCGGCGTATGTGAGTCTACCTGGGTTAAGTTGCTGCATCCAACGTGATTGGTTGATAAAACAAAAATACATTGCTTTCTCATGCTAATATTCACTGTGACAAAAAGAAACAGTTCAAAAATGTATACTAGTGACTGATTGAATAAACACCACCAGTGTGTAAATACCTTTAAAAATTCTCAATATTACACTGGGTTCACCAACTAGTCACTGTGTCTGTTAGTTACATGGTGCTGAGCAGGGTTTTACAGTGGCTTTTCTTCAGTAAACAGCTAACTGCTGTTACCAAAAACATCACTGCAAGAGTAGTGAGTGTGAAACCGAAAGACTAAAGCTGGAGTGGGACATTTCCAGATAGCCAGATGTAAAGCTCACATTCAAAATTTGTAAATTGTAATTCATCAAGTTATGGTTCAAATATTACACATTGTCAACAATATTCATTAAAAGTGTTTCAATGAAGTGCCTACACAGGTGGCATCACTACTTTGACATCGCTATACACATCAGCAACAAATAAAACCATTTCTTGCAGGTTCTTAGTTTAAACAGTGGGATTTAAACCTACTTGACTTTTCCGGGTCCCTGGCCATAACCCTTGGTCTCCAGCTTGCGATAGAAGTTCCTCAGTTTGGCCTCAAAGTCCCGCTTGTAGGGCGCAGGAGCGCGGGCATTTGCGCGCTGGGTGCCTGAGGTATCCAGTGAGAAACAGGACAGGTATAACAAAAAGGGCAAGAAAATGGACAACAACAATCAGGAAGCACAAATGGCCGAGAGGGATTAAGAGTTATGTAAAAACAAAAAACAAAAAAAAGGAAAACAAACAAGGGATATTGAGATGAAATGAAATGAAATTTTAATGATCCCATGCAAAAAAAAAAAGAAAAAGAGTAAAGCCTGAATGGTTGTGGAATCAGAGGTACTGTATGCAGGTTAATCTGGGATTGTTATTTTTGCATCAGACTGTTGCAAATTTTATTAATTTCAGGGAAGAATCTGCAGAGGCATCTCTTTATCTGTCAGCTGAGGAAGATTAGTAAAGGGCTCAGCATGAAGACATAGAGAGGACAGTCACAGTACTGGTAGATGAGCTGAAGATAGGAAGTGAGGACCGAGTATTCCTCATGTTGTGGGGACAAAAATCTGTTAACGCCCTCACATTATATGGACTTGCCTCCTTTTTTGGGACAAAAATTCCACTTAATTTAATCAATTACATTTTAGGAGGATGTAATGGTAAAGTTGGGTTTAGTTAGTGGAAGCTCTTCGGAAATGTAAATCAAACACAATGTTCTTGAAGTGATGGAAACACAAGTGCATCTGTTTGTGTGTTCTTTCTTCTACTTCTTTCTTAAAATCCAATAAACACACCTTCCATTGTAGAGAAGGGTTTATTTGATACTAACTACAGCCCAATCTTTAAATTATCAACCTCTGAATGACATCAAATATCTAGTTGGAACAATGTATGAGTAAATATTTGAACATATTGCACTGACATGACTCCCACCTATTTGGTTTGGGTCTAACATAGTAGATCCTCCATCAGAACCTGAAACGGAGTGAAAGTAGGCAGGGTTTGTGAGAAAGACCCACCTCCACTCACAAATGTGTACTGGTTGTGGTTACTTTGTTAGTATGTCTGACCTTCACTGTGTAAAAAAAGGAAACAGAGTTTTTACTGTCATCCGTTGGAGGAAAGTTGCCCATGTTCACTAAAAGATTAAGTGATGAACCTGCGAGCACGATGTGTGTGTTTGTACCACACACTGCATATGCTCTGAACATCACAGCCTCCCGTTATACAAAAATTAAGCCAAAATATCCCAGAAATAGACATTGTGTATGATGTTGTTCGGGGTCAAAGTCTGCCTGGTAGCAATCAAGAAATGGAGCCGTGGTATCAAGGTCCGACCTCTCAATCATGACATACCAGTTTACCATTAATGTATGCATTTTTGAGTCAGACAGTAACGGTAATAGAAAGTAATCTCTACATGTCCTCTTGACTGTCTTATGTAGAATTCCTAAACAGAAGTCCATAAATGCTTACTCAACTTCTGATATTTTACTCAGAGCAACTGTCAATCATGAAGCCACACCCTTATTTTTTTATATAAATTACTAATTAAAACCAAATTTTAAAAGTAACTGAAATACAAAAGTCATCTTTGGAAAAAAATTATATGAAGGGTACATTGATATTTTAGTTTGGAACAAGTCCCATCAACTTAACATGGAGGAGGTGGGGTTCATGGTCGATACTAAAGCCAACCACCAGGGGGCAATTGAGATCTTTTGGCTTCACTTTTGATTCTGTGGCGCCGTCTACTTTAACGACTGTATTTCTCTATGGCTGGAACTCATATTCAACATTCAAATACATAACCATGACATGGAAGCTAAAAACATCCAGTGTACAAATGCTGAGAATGGACTATACAATGAATAAGGAGACATTTACTTTCCAGATGTGAAACATTTGAAATGAACAGATAAGGACAGGATCTGGATGGGTTTTCAATAAGGGAGAAATAGGAGATGCAATTTTTAGGCTCTGAACAAATTGATTTATTGGGGGTATTTTTTTTTTTTGGAAAAAAAACAGTTATTATAAGTTATTTTAATTTGTTTCAAGCATGTCTGGAGGGTATCTTTGATAATGTTGCTGTCTGTTATTATTACTATTGCATTGTTTAAAAATTAATTGGCAAATTAACTAAATGAATTAAGACTTTGGTTTGTATTTACACAAATCAAATAATCAATTCAAACTAATATTATTATAGAAATAGTTTGTGTTTTAAAAATTAAAAGGCAGAACTACTTATGTTCAGTTGATGTCAGCCTATGCTATGTTCTGTATGAAGGTGTTATGAAAGGACGTCCCTCAAGTATTGCAAACAAACCTCTTGATGGATGACACAAAATGTAATAAAAGTTGTGAGTTTAATAAAGGCAAGAAAAACTTAAAGCTGTTGCTCATGCGAGCCGGAGAGCCTGAGATGAAGAGTTACCAGGGGAGCTCTGAGGAGAGGCGAGGCAGTAATTTGGGTGGAGTAATGGTGGGACATATGACATCACCTCCTCCTCAAATAAACTGGAGAGGAGAGAACAAGACAGAGAAAGAAAGGTACAGATTAAGGATGCAGGAAATCATCGTGCAACATTAGTGTATGTCTGTGTTTCCAAAGAAAAATTCACGCTCTGGACCTCTCAGTTGTATTAAGCCACAAACCGCAACTCCTTACGTGCAGTCTGATCCAACATCACAAAATACAAAACCTTTATTAATTCAGGGAGGATTCATTTCAAGGCGTTGAGCGCCTTGCTTAAGGGCACCTCAGTGGTGAGAATGAGGGGGTGCTGCTTGTTTTCACGTTTATTCTCTTTAGTTGTCGGAATTGAACCAACGGCCTTTTGCCGGAGCCTCTCTAAAGACTGAAGTTACAGTTGAAGCCCTGAATCTAGTGTCATGAGTAGACAGCATCATACGAGTTGGAGATGCTGTCGTTACACACATGCACACACACACACATACACAAGCGGAGGACTGACCTCAGCAGTATCACTAGGTCAGCGTCACCAGATAGACGTGCCAGCCCATTGGCTCCCTCACTGCGAATAAACTGCACCTTCTCCCTGCAAACGCACATGCACACGCACACACACACACACACACACACACACACACAAAAGTTAAATGTGTGCTCTTGGTGACTGATGATGGTGACAATGATGATGACTACTTATGATTACTTAAGACTAATAGAAAGTAAAAAGGGGGAGAGAAAGCAAGTGAGGGACGTACTTGAGTGCGTGGTTCCTGGCAAGCTCTGGTTGTCTTTCTTGCAGTATGTCAAAGATGTTGGGTTGCCGTAGAAACGCTACTATTTTATCATTGTAGGCTGGAAGAAAACAAAAAGACAATTCTCAAGTATAGGTTGATCCACTTATTATAGGGTTCACACCATGTAAGGGTACTGTATGTTTGATTCTGCCTGACGTACCCACAGGCACCACATCATGGTACTGACTTCGGCTGGAGCCACTGAAAGTACTGGAGGGGCGGGGCAAGATGGGCGGGTTGGCTTGGCGAGAGTCGTCCACCACCTGTGAAAAAAGGATGCACTACAGTTCAGGTCGCATCCTAGTTCTGACACAGATCTATTGATCAGCCAGCATTGGCCACAGCACCTTATAGCCTAACATGCCACCGACTCACTGTCATCCAAGATGCTCTCTGGTTCCACTGGCGCAGGTCCAGTTTGAAAATCAACTTGAACATAAAAATCCCTCACACTGAACAACTGTTCAGCTCAGTAATTGAGATGGCTGCTAAAAACAGAGAACCAAACTCAGAAGACAAACCTTGAGATAAACCTGGATGCTGTGGAACATTCGATGGCCACAGGTATCAGATTATTGTATCTTATGGCCAGATGTTTATTTTCGCCAAATTCATCATCACTGCCCGCCATCAGGATAGAGGCAGGGATCACTGTTTGGTGTCCACTGTGACTTTGATATGTGGGGATATTGCACTGCCTTGGTGGAGGTTTGTGCTCTCTTGCATTCTATGGATGACAGGGTCAAAATAGCTGTCAATCATGTTCGCGATGGCCCCGAGTGATAGTGGCATAGACAATAAAATATCACTGCTAACGACCCTGCGTGAAACAGAGGGATGCTTGTCAGTCCAGCCATAGACAAGTGCAGACAAGACAGAAGCAATCTGCCTGTTTCCCTTATTACATTTACATAAAAATTATAATTCCTTTCTGGAAAAAAAAAAAAAAAAGATTTGGAAACAGCAGCAGGCCTGATCCAAGGGCTATTTAGGTTGCACGTAGAATACAGTATCTGATAGGAAGAACTGCGGACTCAAAGAATTGAAAACTAAATGCCGTTTTTTAACCTTTTACTGTGGCACCCTTTACTGGCATTTTTTTTTTTTTTTTTACTGGCATTTTAAGAGACACTGTGGCTGGATGCCACCACAGTGGCCAGCAGGAAACCCCTCCCTGTCTGTGGCCAAATACAGGATCCCATGAAGCATGTGAACACTTCAAACTGGCCTGTATAAACATGGCAGTGTCTCTCTGCAGGCCTGACTCCAGGTGCCGAGTGGTGCAGTGGCAGCTCGTCTCTCACCTCCCCGGCGCTGTGGCTGCGCTGGCGGCTCAGGTGCTGGCGGTGGGCCAGCAAACCAGTCGAGCGAGAACTCTGGAGAGGCAGTCGCGGGTCAATGAAGGTCGTGGAACGACAGTTGTGATCCACGAAGAAGGGCTGAGAATTGAGACGCAAACAAATCCCGTCACCCATGGATAGATGCCACTATGTACATACAGAAACACCCCCCCATTCTCAGAATAAGGATTATTACACACACACACACACACACACACACACACACAATTGATATTTGTTTTCTAGATTTGCTGTTGCCTTATGTGCAGCTGTGCAGAGAGTGCAATCATTTCGTACACAAGACCACCATGGTCATGGTTATCCAATAGCAAAAATGAAACAAACACACCTTCCCAGTATGGTCGTGCTTCATCTCCCAGCCCCGGGGGAGCTCCAGCTGTTTGTTGGAGAACATGTTGAGGAAGGTGACGAGGTCACGATTGTGCTGGTAGCGTTCGAAGTAGTGAGCATCTCGTCGCACCTTGCTGATCATGTGCTTCAGGCAGGTGTTGCTCGTAAACATGCGGTAGGCACTCTGGGTGCAGAGGTAAAGTCATTGGGAAGAGACAGAAAGCACATTAGAGACACAACTTTTAGGGTGGTCATCTCGGTTAGGCATTTTGAATGAATCAAAATGGAAGACATTTGACCTCTCTAATGTCCATAAAACCTGGTTTGAACAAGCTGAATGTTCATGTTGAATTTCCATAAACTCAGATTTGAAACTGGTATTTTGTCAGCTTTTAAGAAGAATGTGCGCGCAGATGCAACTTCAGCACCTTTTGAATTGTTTGGATTCATTAGTCTAAATATACAGAATTACTTACTTATACTTCAGGAAACAATATGTTTCACACAAAAAGTAAGAAAACCGACCTTCTGCTAGAGAAATACACACAATAATCCTTTAAGTACTTGTAATACTCAAAAATTGTCACTTTAAAGAGAACTGCTTCAGGAATTTCCAGACATGTCAGATTACATGTGGACAGATAGGTGAGTATTAAAGGCCAGTGGGGTCAAAGGTACTAACAGGGTTAGAATGCAGCACAGTGAAGAAGTCGGGGCTGCACAGGAACTTGGCGCTGGGTGACTGGAGCAGCAGAGAGAGCCGCGAGCGTCCAGTGGAGTGACTGACCGCGCTCTCCCGTCTGTAATCTGCATCAACACACGCGAGTCAAACTATAAGACTATAAAGGATACACAAATGGCTGATAACCTCTTTTTCTACCTCTGTGTTTATCTCAAATTGGAAACTGACCAGAAATGGAGTGAGGCAGCAGTTCACTTTCCGGTTCTGGGAGCAGGTCAGCTGTGTTTTCCTCTGTTCTATCACTGTTGGTCATTGTTCTTCTGATGCTCTGATATCTGTGATTGATGAAAAGAGATGAGGCCACCAGAGTGACGGTGTGGTTTAATCAATAATTTGACATTACAATTATTTCCATTCATTAATCTAAACTTAAAGTCTAATCTAGAACATGAAACAGTTTGAGTGTATATAGATACTTGAGAGTTCAGAGAATAATACAGAGGCACTTCCTAACTCAAAGTCGCCGTTCAACTTTATTTATTCAAAGCTACATTAGTACGCAAACCCCAGTACAAAAAGAAACAAAGAGAACCCCTCAGGCAATATCCCATTAAAAGAGAATACATAACAAAATGGGTCTCTGAGAGGACATTTTTGTGTTTGTGTGCTTAAAGCCACTAGTGCTAATATTCATCCTTGGTTTAGTGAAATACTGAATATATACCTCTGCTAAATAGTTGCTGCTGGGTATTGCAGTGCATTTATGTAAGCCCACCTGCGGTTGAGCTGCTCCATCTGCTGAATGGAGTTGGAGCGGGTCAAGCCCTGCGGGGCAGGAGGTCCGGTGGGACGCTGCCATGTGGTGGTCCTGTTCACATGGTCCACATAGAAGATCCTCCCATGGCTGTCGATCCTTGCTTCCCAGTCTGAAAGGCAATTTATATGTATTCAATATAACACAGCAGATGTTAAACATCCGTCAACTATTGCTGAAGATGACACATCAGCAACTAAATTGTGTAAAAAAAACTGTTGAAACATGAGCACACTTCATTTTCATTACAAACATTTACAGATATTTTTAACAGATGTGAACCCAGTGCCAACTAAGACATGCTCTTTGAGGTTGAGTTAGCATCCTAGCAACAAATATGCTAACATTCCTTACCATTTACTATGGTAGCTTAGAGCGTTAGCAGCATTTGTAAATTAGCACTAAATACGAAGACCATCTGAGAATAAAGTGACTGTTATTACTTCTTCTTTTTTTTTTAAGTATTTTGTCATTAAAACAATAATCTCAACATTATTAATTTAAATAAAAGTTGATTAGTCCAAAATGAGGTAGCAAGCTGGTGAAAGCCTTTGCATTTGGAGTAAAGATACCTGAAACGAGTTGTGTGTCAAAAACATACTGCACTAAACTTCACAATAAATTACTTTGAATGATGAAATACAAGCTGACTTGTTTTTTAAGTGATCACACGAGATGTATTGTGTTTGTGTACTAGTTTAACATTGATTTTTTTTTTTTAAATCAAAAGTCAGAAGTAAAAAAACAAAAGAAAAAAAACTATAAAATAGTGATATTCACCATTTTTATAGAAAATTTGTTTGAAATGTCGTGGGGAGTAATGATGGGAGGAGGAGCTGTGCAGGTGACAGGCTGCTAGTCAGCAAGTTAACTCCTGCTGATGTTGGCAGATTTAAGCCAAGTGCAGCAAAAAGTCAGATTAAGGTTGCTCACAGAATAATGGATGGGGCCAATTATTGCTTTAGTTCTTTATTAAAATGACAATAGTTTCTTTTGCTATTCCCACAATTCTGGTGATCTGTAATATTAAACTGTATTTGCTGTGACCATGAGTAGCTACAGGTGTGACCAAATCAACCAGGAGTGAAATCTTAAGGATTGTCGTGTTTACTAGAGACAGTTTGAAATAAAACACATTGAGAGGTCATTTCCAGTGTCTCTGTTTTACAGATTTAACCATTCCCCCGCCCCTTTAGCATGAGGCAGGCCCTAAATGGTTAAAGCCCATTGGAAAGAACAAATATGAGGTCAGATTATGAGATTCTTTCACCTCGTAGTCACTTAAAGTTGTAGCATTGTCATTATTACTTTTTGCAATCAGCACCATTAAAACTTCCAAACTATGTCACAGTAAGAGAAAGAGTTACAGGTACCCAGATGGTGTACATTTAAACATAATATATATTACATAATGGTAAGATAAAGCAAACACTTTTAGATGTAAAAACAGACCAATTTATCACAAGCCACATATCTTCCAAACATTCTGACACTAAAATGTTTTTTTTTTCTTTTTCAGAGTTCAGGAGAAAATGAAATTTGTTTGAGAACCGTCAGTCTCAACAGCACTCTCATTCCCAAGGTCTCTTCACATTGTACTAAGCTGAACATTGGTCTCATTCAGTCAAAAAAAGTGACCCAAATAGTGACTAGTGACTTTTTTTTTTTTTTTTTTTTGCAAACCTTAGCAAGCAAACACGTAGGAGAGTCACAAGGGTTGCAAGTAAAGAGGCTCAGCTCTCTTTGCATCCTCTTCTGGTGTACAGCAGTGGACAGACACACGAATAAGGGGCTGCTATGAGAGAAAGATATTCTGTCTATTCTAACTTCCTCGCTGAGTGATGATTTCACGTGTAAAAAAAATCTTAAAATCATGATGCAGTTATTGTCTTTCAAAGATGGATGTGGTGACTTAGTCAGACACTTAAATCTGAATTTTAGTCATGCATTGCAGTAACTTGGAAATAGCTCAAATTCTCACACACCGCATTTAAGTGAGAACATCGCGTTTCTGAATTGTATTTAGATAAAGTGCAGAGATTATGAGAGAAGACAGGCGCAGCTTCCAGTGCTTTATGCTGTTGTACATAGAATGTTGTTGCTTTAACCAAGATGCAATTTTTAACCAAATGATATTGCTAAAAGAAGGTTTAGGTTCTCTAAAGTTATTAGGAATCATTATTCGGGGAACACAGTAAATATGAACTCAGCAAACATGGTATTCCATCCAATAGCTGTCGGAACATTGCAGTCTGGACCAAAGAGGTGAGCATACAGTCGATAGCATAGCACTGCCATCCCTTGAGCCACGCAAGCATGGTCAAGACGAAATTAAATGCTTCCGACATTTTATTAATACACTCTCACATATATGAAATACAGGGGGAAGTATAAATGTGTAGATCCTTTCAGGAACAGTGTAAGAAGTCGTTATGAAGTATGTATGTAAGAGGGTATAAGTAGATTTATTTATTTGTCTAGTTATTTATTTAGAAAAATAAATTAATTCATTCACTGTCTTCCGCTTATTCCGGGTCATGGTCGTGCTGGAGCCGATCCCAGCTGTTGAATGGGCAAACGGCAGGGTACACCCTGGACAAGACGCCAGCTCATCGCAGGGCCACATGAAAGACATACAACCACTCACACTCGCACAATTTAGAGTAGCCAGTTAACCTCAGCATGCTTTTGGCGGTGGGAGGAAGCCGGAGTACCCGGAGAGAACCCATGCAGACAGCATGCGAACTCCACATAGAAAGACCCCAGGCCGGGAGTCGAACCTGCAACCTTCTTGCTATGAGGCAACGGTGCTAACCACCGCACCACCATGTCTCCCAAAAATAAATTTTTAAAAAGAAAAAATTTGTATGTTTCACATAAATATGAAATCGGTAGTCGAA
>CAAKHG010028490.1:5018-34632 GCA_901007715.1 Dactylopterus volitans
TTTTTTTTTTTTTTAACAGTTGACTGCTTGATTCTCTGTGTTTTTACCACGTTCCAATGCTGGACCATCCTCCCCAAACTAATTCCAATAGTAAATATGACTCATCACTTATCCTATCCAGTGTAAACCCAATGATACAATTCCAGTCTCCTCCCATTATGATGTCATCCTGGTTATATAAATCTGTTTCCCTTCTCAGTTGATTACAAAGGGAAAGTCTCTGAACCCCTGTTTGATGCGTTAAACATGAACCAAAAAACAACTCGTGCCCTCCATACCACTAAAATAACCCTCATTTAAAGTGCTCCACGCTCCAAATTTCTATCATGGCCAAAACATTTAAAACCTTCCCACCACAACTTCCTCATTATCTACAGTGCAATGGGTTTCTTGCAAAAACAGCACATTAAGACTTTTCTGTCAGACGACTTCACTAATTAAAGCGATTCTGTGTTTATCTCTACCCCTACGTATGTTATAAGAGACGCCACTCTCAGTGTGCATAGAAAAATGAGTTAGAAATGACAGGGAGATCAGTAAGAGCGAGTCATAAGGAGCAGACACCCGGGGCTGCCTTATTGTTCTGAGAGTTCGCTTTTCCAACTTTTTTTGCTTTAACTTGACTGTTTTTGGAGCTGAAAGAATTTCTCCTCATTCAACGCATGCCATTCACAGAAGTCTTTGCCACACACAAACAGAAGTAATGAATCTCCGCGAGCAACTTTCAGCGGCTTACGCCACCAGCTGTTTCTGTGGACAGGAAAAGCACTCGTTTCCGACAGCACCACATTCAAATCACTTCATGTGTGAGCTCACACGTACTCCTTAATATCCAGCCTAATGTTTCACCCTTCTGCACACTTCTACAAACTGAGCTGGTGAGTCCAATAACACGTAAAGCTGCCTCCACGGGGTCTGCATTTGAAAGATTTTGGGGTCCTGATACCCCAAACTCCCTGCCTTAAAACAGCTGACAAATTTAGCAGAACATCTCTACTCGCACCCGAGCATCTCGGTGATTTTAGTCGAGGGCACAGCCAGGCGAGCGACCCGCGCAAACAAATCATTCAGCGTAATTTGCACTTTCAATCAGCTGACGCACAAAGAGCTCCTCTTTCAAAAACACAACTACTGATTTATTCACTCGGCGGGCGAACAAGAGTTCTCCCGCTGCCGATAGGACCTGAGCTTCTGCTACACCCGGATCAGACGCTATTCTAACCCCATGTCTATTTGACGCCTGATGCCATCATGCCAAAAAAAAACAAAACAAAAAAAAACCCGTGGCAAAAGCCGCTCAATGCATAGCCAGTTACCAAAAAGAAAAAGAGAAAATAGTTACCTTAACATGCAAAGGGAAACAGTAATAAGGCTAAATCATTTCCTGGTCACACATTGAAAGAGAAAAAACAAAACAAAAACAAAATCAGTGCCAGAGAAACATCATCCATCATTCTCACCACTGAGCCTCCCACAACTCCCTGCATGTGCACGCTCAAAGAAGAGCATAGAGAAGAAAAGGGAAGGGAAAAGAAGGGAAGAGGAGAGAAAGAGGCAAAGTGAGCCAATCACAATAGTCTGTGAGTAAACATTGTCCCAGTTCTACCTTTGTGTCGCCACTCTCCTCCTGTCTTCTCCTCTACCTCACCGCAGCCTTCGACACAATCTAGCTCGCCATCCTTCTGTCCTGCTGCAAGTCCTCCCTCAACATCACCGGGAACCTAATATGTTGTCATGGTTTCTGCTTCCACTGATATGCCAGTGCCATCCACCTCTACATCACCACCAAAGCCATCACCAAAGCAACTCACTGCCACGCTGTCAGACTGCCTCGATGGCATAAAATCCAAGATGGAAGCCAATTTCCTCAAACTAAACTCTAACAAATCAGATATACTCGACACCAAAGCCATTCCGTCTCTTGACTGACAACTCCACTCTGTCCCCTCAAAACATGTCCGCAACTTTGGCATCATCTTTGACTGCCGTCCCTCCTTTTAACATCTTGTCAGACACATCACAAAATCTTCAGGCTCAAAAACATGGCCCGTTTCTGCCCATCACTCCCTTTCTCTGCTGCTGAAAATCTCATCCCAGCCTGTATCGCATCCAGATTAGACGACTGCTACAACGTCCTCCAGCAACACACACACACCCGCTCTTGCGACCACATCACCGCATCCGCAAAAACCTTCACGGGCTCCCCAGCCAGCAACGCATCCAGCTCAAATCCCTCCATTAGCTCACTGGCATGCTTCACCTCCACAAGCCCTCACGCAGCCTGGGAGTCACTCCAGCATGCAGGCGACCAGATAGATGAATATTAGTCCTCAATAGCTAAATAGCCTGAAACAATTGTCCAAAGATGTGTCCAGCTATTTTTGGACACAAATGGGCCCAACCTTAAGGCTTTTAGGCGCTGAGTCTATTTTTCATCCGAAATAAAAATAAATATGACCTCTTGTCATGTCAGTCATGATTACACATGATAACACTTTTTGGAGCGTGTGTGTGTGTGTGTGTCCTTACCTCAAACATACTGTCGGCCATTGTTCAGTATCAACTGGCTCACAGAAATTGGTAGCCTTTTTTTTTTTTCAAGTATCGGTGTGTCAGGTCCATCTAGAAATACACCTGAAAGTGTTTGGACGATTGCGCAGCTCCGTGATCAGAATGTCGGATTTGTTTTTTTAGAGGTGATGGAACCAAAAAAATCATCTTCACTGCTTGACTACTTTTTTTTTTTTGTCATTTTGCGATTTTTTTTTGCAACAACTAGAATAATAATTGCATCAGACTCAGCATGCAAGGTTTCTGTCCATAACAGTGAGTTTTCTGATTACAGAATGCAAAATCACATCCCAAAATCTAAAAAGTCATTGTACAAAGGCTGTCAGACGTAACCATTAGCAGGTTTTGCCTGGTTTCTAGTCTAAAATTCTCATATATTTTACTATGCTTCACACTCTTTTATTACTATGTTTTACTTATTGAGCTGAACTAACAGTCTAACCTGTGGCTGCACTGGAGCTGCCGTCTCTCGCTGCAGCAGTTGGTGGCCTGGAAACAAACACCTTCAGCAGCATTGAGCCCGGTAAGATGTCTTCCTGAGTGATATCGTGATTGCAAATCATGTACGAATTCAGCTCACTCCCAAGGCGGACAGCTTCCATCACACTTTCAAAACATCTTCACGATAAACCAAGCTGCAGCAACGGCAAGCGCTCACATGCTTGAATGTGATGATGGAAAGGATTGAGGGGCTGCATACACTAACGCTCTCGCAATCCTCTCAGAAAGCAATAATCTGTGGCAGGAGTTGCAGTTAAATAAAAAAAAGTGATTTATCAAAGCAACTCTGGGCTAGAAAGAGAAACCTTTAGCTTCGTGAGAATGTGGTTGACCATGTTGCTCAGTGACACATCAGTTAAAAAGATGTGATTCATAAAACATAAGAAAAATACACTCTTAGTGATAATGGTCAGAGACGAAATCGATTGTCGAAGACATGGTGTAACTATGAACAATATTCTGTTTAATGAGCATCTATATTGAATAACTGGAGAATCACTCTTTAGCAGCAGCTGGCAGTTTAATTTGCTTGCCTATATTCATTGACCATTGTGATCTTTTCGGTTTGGCATTAGGTCAGGATCAGCTTTAATCAGTTTCTGTGATCGCTGCTCAGTGTACACACTCGCGAGCAACAATACCAGAACCCATCAGCCATCGTCATGACAACGTCATGACACAGGATCTGTTAACAGAGATGAGTAAAAGTAGCAACGTCTCGTCAGCAGCAGGGGAGCCTGTTACATCCATGAACGGGGCTGCGGGTGAGGAAATGAAATGAGCACCGCCGAACGACGGGCGACACGCACTCAAGTCATCACCGTTGCGTTCAGAAAAAATATCTTGTGTTCACTGTCATTTCCGGTGTTGCGGCGTTATTGTGGCTGCGAGGGAGATGTGAGCGCATCTCTAATGTGGCCGACCACAAACCTCCACCACTGCAGCTGCAGCGTTACAAGAAGTCGCCGCCAGGCAGCGTTTTGAGAATGTTTCAATCGCTTTGCTTCTCCACCGTTTTGTCCGAGGCCTCTTAAAAGTCCTCCTCTCCGAACGATCTACTCTTCTTACCTGAGGAGCTTTCTCAAGATGCTTTGTGACTAACTTGCATTTTCACAAGGATTTGCCTCAACTTCAAGGGTAAATTCTTAGAAAACATACCAGTGCTAAGAATTTGGTGAATGTGGCCCCTGATGTTTCCCACTTCGGAGTGCTCATGTATTTGGGAGACTCAAAAGAGCAGCTGTCAGTCTCATTGTGCTTGTGCTCTTCACTTAACACGGTAGACTTTGGTGATGTTACCGTGAGTGAGATGTTAGATGTTAGATGGATGCTAATGATGAATGATTCCCGTTTTTGTTTCCGCGGAGGTACTGGCTGCAAACAACACATTGCTCAATGAAGTTGTAACAGCAAATGGGCGCGCAAACGACCGCCACTTCCACATTAAACAGACACGGAGCGACAGCGTTGCCACCACACACTGTAAACAATGTGGACGATGTGCCTCCACTTCCTCCTGCCGCATAAAAATGACGCCACATTATCACAGAACGGTTGCTGATGTGATGTCATTCAGTACCAGAATCTGCATCACGGATGAAATGGAAAAGAAATCGAGCCGCTGTTACTGAGGTCCCGGCCAAGTCAATCATGACTGACTGGTTTATGTCGTTTACTGTTTTGAAATGCATCATACTCATTATAAAAAGTGCATTACATGTCCTCTCAACTATCTTATGTACAAATCTTAAACAGAAATCTGTAAATGTATAGATATAAAATACTGGCATGCGTCTGCAACTTCTGGTACAATGGTGCCAAATGGTAAATTAAACTCAAACTTAAATTAAAAAAAAAAAAAAAAAAGAATACTTGAGCAAACATCACCATCATTAAAAACTGCCTGAAATGACAGAAACCATCTTTAGGGAAAAAAAAAAATGTATAGGATGAATACTCATGTGTTCCTCCGTGTGGGAGTCTGATCTAAAAGAAGCACAGTCTATGGCTTTAATTCATTTAGAAAAAATACATTCTTAGACATGATGACAAATCGATGATTTAATACAAAACAGCTGCAGGTGTACAACACCTCCCTTAGTCAGTGTTACAGAGATAAAAGGACGATTTGGGCAACTGTCATCAATACTTAAGTTAAAAATACTTAAGTTAAAAATAAAGAGCCACTAAAAATATTAAGCTCCTGCTTAAAAAAAAACAACATTTATAAAAAAGCAAGGAAGATCAGTGTGTAGCCTGCTCCAAATTCTATTCAATCAAAATAGAACTGAATAACATCCAAATGTCCACGGCCATGTGTACAGATTATTAAAGAACTGTAAATACTACCTGAGTACTACCATACTCTCATCCAAAAAAATAGCGTTTGTGTACTGATCTGATCTGACAGGAGTTTATTGTCAGCTAAAGGAGACTTAAGCTATTTTTTTCCCCTTCCTTTTCTCATGTGTTTTTCACATCTCAGAAATGCATCAGCTGATTTCCAGCACTGCAGGGAACCCTGATCAACCTCAGCATCCACTTATGTCACGTTTCTGTCCAACTTGTAAGTGTGTTTAGTCTCTCAGCTTTGGTCTCACCAGTTATGGCTCCTTAATACAGCTCCCACTGGGCGAGATTTTATTTTATCGTCAAATTTCCATTTTTATTTGTTAACGGAAACATGGTTGCAAACTCAACATGACTATGAGCTTGTTGAAGTGCTTCCTCCAGGGCGTGACTCTGTTAGCGAATCCCGGAATACTCATTCTCCAAGAAGTCCCTGAAGGTTCTGATTAGTGACGGTAGGTTGTGCTATTTTTACTAACTCGAGCTTGGATGATCGATTTGCCAAGTCACTCGAGTCACCCAGTTAGTCACTAGTTTCTTGTCTTTTAAAAAAAAAAAAAAAAAACTGGCCAGCACAGAATTTAGTAAGACCTCCAACTGCAAAACTACAAGTGAACAAAAGGCTGAGCATTATATGAATTAAAGGAAGGACAAAAAAATAGATATACATAACTAATTAGGAAAGAAAGAAAAAGGTTGAAGTCTAATTAGTCAAAAAAAAAGGACATACATGTTTTGATTTGTAAGGCAGGCCTGTTTGGTTTTTAGATACTCTGGAGACTGATACATCTATATGTTGTCATGGTCTTGTGATCTTCAGTTTGCACTTTTGAATTAGACCCTGTTTGTGTCTGATGGTGTTTTTTTGTTGTTTCCTGCTTTATTTTCTTTGCTCTGTCCGGTGATTGTTTCCACCTGTGTCTCATTTGTTAATGAGTCCTCGTCTGCTCCGTTCCCTTTTGTTTCCCTTAGCCAATCGGCTCTCTGCTTGCCCCCTCCTCTACCCACTTGTTGCCTGTTTTGTGATTATTTCAGTTTGTATTTGAGTTTTGCCTTCTGTGCTTCTGTGTTTTGCCTTAATGTCCCTGATTTTGTTCTTGTTTGTGTGTGTCGGTTCCCGATGTTTCTTCCGAGTATTCCAAGTTAGATCTTTAAAGTTAGTTTTTCTCCTCGGCTCAGTTTTGGTTCCCCATGTTTTCTTCTGCTCAGCGTGCTTCTCTTTTTGCCCTGACTGGAAAACTGTTTTCCTGGTTTGTTTGTTTTTTTTAAATTAAAGACCAGTTTTTGTCAGCTGAGCTCCTGAATCGTTGCATTTGAGTCCACCTGCCGACGCACACTCTGACACAAGCCAGTCGCTAGTCGCAATGGTGAATGCTCGTACCTTCGCCAGTGCCAGTGGGCGCCACACAGGACACTGTCGCTAAATGGAACGACTGACCTCCGGTTTAGCCCTTCACTAATTACACAAACATGAATGGGCCAATTGGGTCAGATTCTGCTAAAGAATCATTTCCGTGAGATTGTGGTGATTACCGTGACCACCGTGTTAGACTGCTTGCAATCTCGGCACTCTTCTTAAACTGAATGACTCCTGCTCCAACATCACTCTTTCTGCTATTTCTGATGATAAATGTAATTTTTTTTTTCTTTTTAGCTGTGAAACAGCATTAACTTAGCCTGACTCGCCATGCATTTTTAATGAATGCTTTTAAAGTTTCTCTTTCTCTTTTAAAGTTTCTGTACTCCATCTATTCCATTCATGGCTGTGTGAATCGAAGACTTAATGGTTTTGTGAATCCATTCTGAACAATATTACTCGTTCGCACAGCTGGGACAGATCCTTCACAAAGAAAGCAGCGCTGGCTAAATCACAGGGCAACACTCTAAACATACCTTGAGGATATGAAGGAGTTCCTGCTCCACTATGGTAATATGGTGACAAATTTCAGAGCACAATACGTCTTTATCCTTGTCTCTGCCAACCATTGTGACTCCAGATTTCATTTAATGACCTACGAGTGGCCCACTTCAAAGTGATATTGACCATGAAGAGTTGTTTCCATCCGAGTCCATCAGATTTTCTATCACTGATCTCACATCTGTAATATCCATCACTCGCCACACATCACAGGAGTTTCAGTGGCTCCATGTATAACCATGTTATCTTTTGCTCCTGTCATTGGCATGGTGTCCCTCAGGGGAGAGTTTTGGGACCAATTCTATTGTCTGGATACTCACCTTGGTCATATAATCCACTAACATGTTTCCTTTGATTTTTTTGATGCCAATGAAGCGTACAGTAGATGAGCCTACCAGTCAAACTGACCCTGTTTCTACTAAGTCACAGAATCGCTGAAATCGGACATCAGAGAATTGGCAACCTATTCTCATCCCAGTCAGTCAAATACAAATCTGACAGGTTTTGCTGTTGCCTTGTTTGAAACTTTATGAAAAGTGCTTTATCATCACAGACAGTCAGGGTTGATTCAATTCATCTATAAGAATTTCATTCTGGGGGAGTGTAACTAACGGGTCGGGCTTTGCTGATGCTAATGTTATGATGTGCCAGGAAGATTTTGATACACTCAAAAGCCTCAACTTTGTTTTCTTTGTCTCTGCCATCCTCTCTTTGGATGGGCTGTATTACGTCAACCTCCCACCAACTAAATTATCAGCCTCCGTGTCAAGACACAAGTCATTCTCACAACTTAACTGCTTGAAAGTCGAATAAAAAAACGAATATAATATGTCGTAATATGTGATCATGATCTTTAAAACAAGCCGCAACCATGCGCATCACAGATAAACAGCACTCCGCACGTTTAAGCTCACTGCGACGGTGTGAAAATAATTTTAGAATAAAAAGCCGACTCAGCAGTGGCAGATAGTCACCATTTACGTATCGGCTGGATGAGCCAGAGTGGCGTGCTCGTAGCTTGACATGCCTGGGCTGCAATATACTCGCAAATCAGACTGCTTTCCGCTACGTGTTCACAAAAACATACAACATATTTGTGGTAATTTTCCAAACATTAACACGGTAATGATCTTACAGTATCAAAATGCTCGCCATGGCGGAGCACCTGTAACGCGACGAGTCGAACAGCATGAAGAGTGACACCATGTGCAAAACACAATCTGCACGCACGCTTATCAGCGCAGCGGAATAGCTGCTGGATATTCACATAGTGCCAGATGTTTACATACATAGCTCGCTGTTTCATATTTCTGTCCACCCGCTGAATGTCTTATAGTGACAGATCTGGCAGAAATGGTAATGTGGCTCCTCTAACGCATCTGTGGTAATGAGATGAGCTGGGATTTGCTACAGTCTGTGGCGTCTGCTGCCGCAATGATCGTTTGTGTCGCTAGCTAAGCCTCCCATTGATTAAGGCCGTGAACGAGCCCGGCAGAGCTGCTTCGCTCGCTCCGGCTGGCATATGTCGATCCTTGTGTGACTATGCATGAGACTGTTTTTGTTGTCGTCCCCGCCTGATATCGGCCTCGGTCCTTTGCAGCAGATGTGAACAAATAAAAGCTTTTTTTCCCCTTTTTTTTTAAGAAACAGATACCGCGACTGAATGGCTCTTTTGCCACATTGAAGTGCAGATTGATTGAACGCAGTAATAATTCAGCCACTTGCCAGCTCGTGAAAGCTTTTATGCTATTTCAACGCGTTGTGTCTGCTGGGCCTTTCAGACACACGCCAGGGTTGATATGATGACACAAATTAAACTACATTCAGTCAGCTCTGTGAATGCTTTTTTTTTTTTTTTTTTAATTATTTTGTCAGGTGTCTCCTTTTTAAAAGGATATTTTGATTTCAGTTAAACTACCGGTTATAAGAGATGACAAACAAAGCCTGAGCTTAAGAGAATGAATGAGTGAAAGTGTTGTCATTCCCCTGCCTTCACAACCGACATTCCTCAGCTAGGCTCGATTTTAAAACACAAAAGTCTGACCCCTCCTCCACACACACAGACACACACACACACACACGCACGCACACTTGTGTGTCCATCACTTCAGAGCACACTACATGGACTTACATTCATTCCCCCAACCTTTGGCATAGTTCTGACACAATATGCAACACGGTTTGAAAACAACACTGTTCTGCAGCTTGCCGGGGGGACGGGAAGCCTCATAGAAGCAGATGTAATTGGTCGGAGTTTAAGTTGTTTATTCACTGGAGCTAAAGGAGTCCCACAAATAAAAGATGGCGAGGCAAAACTACAAAGGAAAGGGGCCACAGGGCGCTGCTAAATCAAAGCCATAGAAATAACCAGAAGTGAAATCTGGAAAAAAAGAAGGGCTAACTATTCTTCAAAAGAAACACAAACATGAAAACAAAGCCTCACTAAAATAAACCAAGAATACAGGGGGCACAGCTCGCCTAACCTCAAATGTCTTCACCAGAGTTGCTATCTAAGGAGCGATGCAAAAAAAAAAAAAAAACAAACAGCGGCATCACTGGTTGCAAACTACGCCTGGCCAGGGTAACGGAGTACCTCAAAACAGGCAGCAAACCAAGATGAGGCAGATGGTGTTGTAAGACGAGGGCAGCAGGAAGAACCTATCAGCGAGCGGAGACCACACAGCTAATGTAGCATAGACCTGGAGAAGGATTAATAATTACACAGGCGGGAGCGCGGGAGAGGCCTGCGGCAGTAACGCTGACAGTGAATCAGTAAATGAGACATGAAACGTGTCACCTCGGACCGTCGTGACCAACTTGCACGGCCATCGCGGTCGGAGGACTCGTTCAAATGACCGACAAGTTTCAGGGGAGCTGTGCAAGCACACAAATTGGGGAGGGTCTTCAAATTTCAGACTCAAGGATGAACATATTAGAGGGTCAGAGGTCAAGGTCACTGTGACCTCAAACAGCATGTATTTGGGATGTTTTGTTTTTGACTAAATGTATAGTTTTTGAAAGGCAGCATTTTTGTCTTTTTTTTTTCCTCCTCAGTCTGCACCACCGGCACCGAGTAAAACACAGCGGTGAACAAAATGTAAGCAGAAAGGTTCTGCCTGAAACAGATGCCGGTAGATGACCTTAACATTTGGGATTTATTAGCTGGAAAGCACAATTGGACCGCAGCGTTTGATTCACCCTTGCTTCAAAGTAACCGAAGCCTAAATTTATTATTTTTCCCCCCGTCTGCCAGACCATGGTTGCGCTATTGACTGCCAAGGGATTTTTTTTTTTTTTTTTTTTTTACAATTCCTTTGGTTCATTACATTATATACAGTATATCATAGACAGAAACGGATGTAAACTACAACTTGACTGTTTGACGGACAATTAGTCACTCTAGATATTGCTCCTGTTGTGTATTTGCTCTTGTAAAACACTTTGCGATGCATGTCATTTGCTCACTTACACCAGAGTGGCACTTGTGATAAACCAGCGATTCTCACGTCTGTTGACAAAGCCGGCCCATCTGTCTGTAAACTAATCGTATGTGTGATGTCAACACGGTAGCTACGAGTTGGTCCGTGTGTTCGATGACAGTGCATGTTCGTGTGGCACGTTCAGCGGGTGCTGCAGCAGCGCATCCCTGCCTCCTGCGCAGTCTGCTGGATTAGCTCTGATGTATGGACCTGGCCCGTGATATTCATAACTCAACACTGTGGGACAAACATGCTAAAGCTGTGCTAAAGCTGAGGGGACCGCTGCCAACTGGTTCTTACTTTTTAGTGCTTAAAACGCCGGCATTGTAAAGAAGGGCATCTAGATATGAAAATATATAGGTCAGTACTTACAAACTCAGACGTACTCTGAGCGTGTCCTTAACTAACATCAAATGCAAGTGTCTGCCATGGTTTTTACATTTTCTGGTTTGACTTCAAGGTGAAGATATCAGGCTTTTAAAGGCTGCCAGTTCTTCGTTTGTGACAAAGTGTGAACGTGATGACTCGCCTTCTCTGTGACTGGCTTTGTCATTTACAGAGAGCAACATGCTCACTTGTTCTGTTTTGGCACATGATGTCTTTTTCTTTGTCCTCTCCGGGGATGCACAGTCGCCGTTCTTTCATGGCTCGTGGAGGCGACCGTGATGGAAAGATTCTTTTGTGCTTCACTAAACCAGCAAATAATAAAACCTTGACTGTGTGTGTGTGAGTGTGTGCGCGTGTGTGTGTGTGTGTGTGTGCACAGTTTCAGCTGTACATTTCAATCCCTTTTCATGCAAAAAGTAACGTGTATTTCTGCTAAAACAGACAATGTTTTTGAATTTCTAAAGGAAGCAATGAGTTTTTTTTTGTTTTGTTTTTTTTGGGGTTTTTTTAACGACTCTTTCAGCCCCTGCAGTGGTGGGAAACAGTGTTTGATTGAGCCCCCCCCCCTTTCCAAAAATACCCCCAAAAATCTCTCATCCCTGTAGTTCATAAGCTAAACTTTTGTTTAACTATATTAACCCTTTTAAGTTCGTAATAGAACTGGACTGCCAGTCCCTTCTGAGGTATTACTGCTCATAAATATGCAATTTCTTAGACTGTCTTCAAATACCTCATAATCCTAAACTCTGTAAAACCTAAACTGACAATTTCTTTTAGTTAACCAACCATAATAATCAATGAGATATATTTAAACTGAGCCATAAATAAAACAAAGCAAAACAAAACAAAACAGACAAACATGAAATTTGGTTCGAAAAACAAAAAAAACAAACAAAAAATGTCTTAACCTTCCACATATTATATTAACTTTTCTTCCTCTTAGTTTTTGAAACATCCATTTTGAAGAGCAGTGCACAAAAAATTTGATCATCAGTTTCATCTGCAACTGTAGCGTTTGTTTATTCACACATGCAGCAGGAGGTCGTGTACGGTGGATGTCTGATAACTCTATTGGCCCCCTTTCCAAAAATGTGGCAAAGATGAAGTAAATATCTGCCGCAGCAGGACGTTGTCAAGTAGCGACGTCTCAAAGAGAAGAGATTTTCAATTTTGGCATGAAGATATAGAGGAAAACTCCATAGACGCAATCTTGCATGCACATACATCAAAGAATTTACAGATATTGGTGGCCATTTTTGATCAGTTTTAGTGAAATACCTACACCGTGTAGTCTATACTGAATTACAAATGCCAAAAAAAAGAGGGAGAGCTGTTCAATAATTACATTGTTTGGTTAAGTGCTTATGATGGTATTAACAAGAATTGTTATCTTAGCATAGAGTAAATGGGACATGAAAACTAAAGTGCTGATTAAGAAGGTGTTTTGGCTGAGATGCTCAGCTTGTGTATGTTGTAATTGCTTGCAAACAGACGTAACGCACCATCCTAGAGAACCGAAGTTCTCGGAATTTGGAAAAGCAAGTAAGCTGACTCATGTTAGATTCTGTTGTTCAAGCCACAGTTTCTAACAATAACGTTGAGTATAATTCATAATGGACAGCTAAAGCGAATCTGATTAACACTCAACACATTGGCAGGCGCATTTTTGTGCATGTTGGTTCATGCACAGAGTGTGAAATCAAGGACTATAAATAGAAACGTTTGTCATTTTTACTTTCAGTTGGACCAAGCTGTAAATGACATGAGATTCCTTGCTTGTGAGAGCAGGACTTGGGAACAGCCTTTTCCCCCAGAAAAAAACCCAAAACAAAACCAAAAAAAAAAAACAACTAAAACTCTACGTTGGAATTGATGCAAGCTGGTGCAAAACGTCAAATTTATTTCTATTCTCTCCGCGCCGGTGTGACTTCTCACCTTCACCATGTCAAACGCCGCTCTGCTGTTCTCCGCAGCAGCCGTCGCCTCCAGTATCTCTGCATCTCCGCCTGCATTCGTTCTTACCTGCTCCGGCAAATCACTCTGCCTTGATAAAATACTGCCAGCCACACAGCAATACTGTGGGTCATTGTTTGGCGAGCTTAGTGGTTTGGAGCTGCGTAACTGCTGCCCTACATTGCCTAAATGTTTTGAAATTGGAGGCAGAAGTGGGTCAGAACACAAATAGCGGGAGGGGATGTTGGCTGTGGATAATCGAGACAGTTCATTGCTGTGCAAAGCAATTAATCACACTTTATTACTTAAGTCCTGCAGGAGCTTGATGTGCAAAATTAGTGCCTGATAAATTTATTTTATAAGCATTGTGTTTACTATCTGCCAGGTAAGTGAAATATGGGTTTTTGCTCCTTTGAAAATATTGCTTTACTTGCTACTTGGTATGCAAAGTAATTAGTTGTGCTACTTGCTATATTACTATATTACTTCCACTATCTCCGTC
The DNA here is from genome assembly GCA_901007715.1 of Dactylopterus volitans. Classification (NCBI taxonomy): domain Eukaryota; kingdom Metazoa; phylum Chordata; class Actinopteri; order Syngnathiformes; family Dactylopteridae; genus Dactylopterus; species Dactylopterus volitans. The sequence continues at coordinate 18,679 of CAAKHG010028490.1, forward strand.
CCCTCCTCTGCTTTACTGGAGCAATAATTTATCTTACGGGAGTCAACAATCAGCCTCTTAAACCTGATTGGAATAATACAAGTATATATAAAATAAATTATGTCCGTTGTGAATTTTTAACCGACGTTGTTCTGCTTATTCCATAAGAGCAGCAAGGCACATTTAATGGTTTTACATACATGAAATATTGCATGGCGCCGATTCTTGTTTTATTATCTCACCACCGACACAGCAAGGTCAGCGGAGCGGAACAAAGATGAGCAAGTTAATGGGAGTTGATGGGAAGGCTAACATGGATGACAGCACCAGTAGCTTCCTGCAGCCCCGCCTCGTCCGCATGCCCTGATGCAGCTGACGGATCCGAGGGCCGAGCATTTCGCGATGCCGCTCCTGCAGGCGGCCCCGGTGTCAGCGCTGCGAGACTAAATATTGCGCTGCAGTCTCGCAGCCATTAAGATAACTGTATTTGCCGCAGGCCTGTCATGTGGGGAAGAGCATAGTGACCATCGGTCTCGGTGGGGAGAGCTTTTGTGACATCCTCATCACTGTCTTATTCCAGTTCTGCCTCTGAAGTGACAGGCTGATACATTTTAAATGCGCTGGCAAAGGGTTCAGGTTAGGGATTACGGCTCCGGTGGGGTGGGCAACATTTATTTCGCAGAGTGCCACACTGACTGCGATCAAGCAAGTGAAGGGCTGAAGTTATTCCTTTATCGTGATTGCAAGTTTGCGCCATAGTTTTCATGCTTGATCAGAAAAAAAAAAATGTTTCTTGACATTGTCATATGTCGGCGTTGTAAATGTCCACTCCAGGTTGAAAACAGTCAGCGTGACTCATCCTCAGTTGGAATATCTGTTGGAACGCCAGTGACTGTGCTGCAGTACCTGCTTTATTCTGGGTGCACAATGGACGGATGGATCTGGAAGAAGAACTACAACCTCCTACGGCTGCCCGTGAGGAGGTTCACGAGGACTGGTTGGCCAAACCAAGGCCGGGCTTTTACACAGCTCACCGTTGCTCCATCGCTCAAATCACAACTTAAGCATTTGCACCTCAGACCCGCAGGCGCGACTGCTCTTTGCTTCGTGCAATCTGAACGCGTGAAAGCCACGTTTAGGAGGTCACGTCATCACGCCGCACACGACCGCGTTCATGGTGGTCTGCTCAACAAATAATGTTTCTTTTAAATTTAAAGTGACACATCACCCAAAAACTGTTCTAGTTGGAATTGACTGAGATTGATCAAAGTGCGGCGTGCAATTTTTATTTATTTTTTAAAATTGATTGACAGGCATAATTCTACCTCACCATAAACCCGGTGTGCTCCCTGCTGTGATGTGTGTATTCTGGTTGTGTGTCATACCTGCATGTCTAATAGGGGGCGACTGTTGGATGACATCACCGCGCGCAGTGTATTGAGAAGTCAAGTCGATTTTCTCAGCTTTGATAATGTCAAGTCAGTTTAATTCACGTGGCACCAAATCAAACCAGGACACCTTTGAGGCAGAGCGGGCAAAGCCGGCGCTGTCAGGTGCAGCCAGACTTTGAAACCGTAGCTACGTCGTTTTGGGGGCAAACGAGCGGCAGCCGTTGCGCATGGCAGACTGCACACGACGGTCTTTGTGTGTGTTTTCGATTTCCCAGTATATATTATTAAAAAAAAGTAAATTATCTTGTTTATATGCCAGTCCAGACCAGAAGCCGGCGCATTAGTGTCGACACGAGGAGCTGCTCTGGTCGACTTGCTGATTGTCTTACGTGTAAGTACAGTCAGAATCGCAGCCGTTGTCATTGGATTATGTGCAATGTCATTTACTCAGATGTGGCTGCTACAAATGAGGAGCAGCAGCTGGCAGCAGCTGCTGGTAAGCATGTATTCTTAATGAGCTGCGTTTCAACTGCGCCTCTTTCAACAACACAGAAAGAAAATGTGATGCAGAAATGAGAGCAGCTTCCTTGAGAATTCCGTTGGAATATAGCACATGTGACACTGACACTGCAGAAATCCAGCACAACATGAAAAATGTGTCACACATATTTGTTTTCATGCTTTTGCATTTTTCTACTGAAGATTTAATATGATAAACTCCCCCGTAGCCTCTTAATAGCACTGCTTATGAATGTCATATTTGTTCTGGCAAATTACAAAGATCTAGTTACCACCGACTAGCTAAGCGATTAACAGAATGCGCTCATGCTAGCCAGCCACAGCAGCCAAATCGGCCCACCAGCTTATACATTTAAATTGTTATTGCCCTTCTGGCAGTGAATATTGATAACACGGCAACATGTTTGCAATGGCTGTGGTCACGACACCAGATGTGCCTCTCAGCCAGCGCTGTCACACGGAGCCGGGTCGCCGAAAACCGCAATGAATTCAACCGAAGTTAAAGTCCGCGCACACAAAAATCTGTGCGGATTTACCTGCGAGCTTCACCAGGGCGATAACGCGTGACAGGGCCAATCCCTGCAAACGTGAACTGTGGACGCCCATGCAGATGAGAAGCACTGGCATCTTGCCGCATACATTTGCATATTAATAATGCAAATACATTCTATCACTCCTCAGAGCTGTAGAATTGCATTGGCCATATGCTGTGTGAAACCATTAATTATTAAGTGTGAATGCCAAGAGCATTTACACTTTATGTTATCCAAATCTTTCTCCTTCTTTCATGAGTTTGTTGTACCTGTTTTGCTGGTTAACGACTTGCATTGTTATCAACAATATTGAACTTTTGAAGGATGTTTATTTTTATATTGAAACCTTTTGAGTACTTTTTATGATATTGGACTTTTTGGGTTTTTGCTTTTTTTTAAGGGCCATTAAAATTAATATACAGGCTATGATGTCAACTAAGATGTCAAATTCAGATTTTTATTATTTTAAATTATTCAACTTTGTTAAGTTATGGTACAAAGGACATGTGTGCCTCATTTGTGTGTGTGTTTTTTTTTTTTTAATACTGCTTGAGCAATTTTAGGCATTTCAGCATTCACACACAATTTCTGCAGGAAATAGTATTTTCACTGGCTGCTATTAACATTGACACTATTATCTCAGCATAAACAATAAATGGTAATGAAAAATAAATAATCTCAGTGTGTTCCTCTTTGTATCTTTTTAGCCCTAAAAATGTTTTATTTGTTCACTCGTCATTCTATTTACCTGCCCATCTTCTTTTCAGCTCACAGGCACTGCAGGGATTTGCATCTCTGTGAAAGTGGACCAAGATCTGAAGTTGAAAAGATTTAAAAGCAGCAGGCTGATCCGGGGTGGGGACCACAGGCCAACAGTCAGATGTAAAAAAAAATGACAATCACAATTCCTTTATTAAGAATTGCTTTACCAGAAAACTCCCCTCTTTTATTATCAAAAGGCTCTTATTATGAAGCAGCAAAATCAGGAAATGTTCGCTTTTAATCTTAACACTCTGAAAGAGAACATGAAACGGAGCAGGTAAGTGACATTTTCAGTGACATTTTCAAGATAAAATGCTGAACTTTTGTTGAATTGTTTGTTTTCTCTTTTGTCTTCCACGACAACAGCATTTTTGGCCTCTTCAGTTTTCTGACTATTGTCTAGAATCTCAAAAAAAAACAAACAAAAAAAAAAAAAAACGACAAGCTTAAATAAACTGTGACGCCCCAACATCACACGTGCATCACCATGCATGAACTGGAGGACAACAAAAACAAAGGCTCACCACCAAGCTACAGCACATTTGTCCTGCGCCTTTCCTGTCATCAGCGAAAACGCATTAGTTACAAATGATCGGCCTCTGTCTGTGGTGTTTAATTTCACATCATGCGCCTACTGCAGCGTTTTCAGCAGCATGGCCACAAAACGTGGCATTAGCTACTTAGACTTAGAAATATCTTTTTTACCATGCAACCTGAGTGAGAGCGGTGTGGAGGGTGGAGGGTGGAGGGGCTTTGGTCCAGCTCCAGACTTGCTCCCTACCGGGGCCAGCTTGGCACAAATTTGGCGTCAACATTTTAAACTTGTAATGGAAACACAGTTAAGCACCATATGGTTTGACTCTTCACAGTGATTCCTCAGTTCAGCAAATCCTCTATTTGTACAACAGCTACGGTTCTCAAAGCTTCAAAGAAGTGTCTCTCCTGCGGGTGCCTGCAGTTGACTGCACCAGAGATAATCAGCCACGTTAGAGATCAAAAATCAGTGAAATGTGTACAAAAATAAACGAGCAACTGCTGAGTGTACAGCCATGTCTGGGAGGTGGAACACTTGTAAAATGTGAGTGATGTTCTGCGTGTCTCAGAATGGACCAGGAGTGCTCTTCACCGACAAGTGACAAGTTTGAGGTTCACCGGAGACTGACTGCTCTTTATTCTTCACATTAAAATGCAAACGCTGTAAAGATGAAATGTGCAGCGCTGTTTCAAAAAATATCGGTGTTCTTAAAAGAGTGTGATCATCAACCATGGAGCTCCGGAGCATGATGAAAAGGATCCTCTAAAGAGCAAAGCTTGACCCAGCTGAGGGATGAACAGTGTGTACGCGCCAGCCAGTCTACCGCCGTCAGCCTCGATAGCCAATCAGCAGACCCTCAAACATCCCAGCTGGGCGGCTCATGACCTTTCCCCAGGGATGGCCGTGACAGCGTGCTGAAGCGGCAGCACTGACTCCCACTGCACCAGAAATTAAATGTTGCATTACTATCTGAACACGTATCACCTTGTACATGAGCTTGTTAACAGGAATTATGACGTGTTTTTAATCATGACAGTTCACGCTTGTCCTTTTATTATTATGTGTTTGATTGTTTTCCCTTTCGACTAAATGTGGCATGTTTTCATATACTTGCAGAATTTTTTTTTTTAATTTCTTGCCTCATTTGATGGATGCATTAAATGTTGCATTAAAAGCTGTGTAGCTTGATGGTTGGTTGGACGGTCCACATCCAATCTATTTTGCTGATATTATTATTTTTATAAGAAAAAAAAAGAAAACAAAATAAAGCCGCAAGTGGCAATTTGCAGGTCCAATCTTTTCCAAGCCCAACCTCAGCTACGGCACAGTTAACTCTGTTAAGACCTTGCACACACTTTTCATCGCTTTCACATGCTCAGCATTTCAATAAATGTTCTGCTATTTGTTCCTCTCCATCATGTTTGAATGTATCTTGTTACTCGCGTTTATGGAAAGGTGCAGGATGCCGCCAGTGAGTTTCATCAGGCCTGCTGAAAACGGACTGAGAATGAGCTAAAGACAGAACCCCAATGAGGCAGAACCCACTTCTATGAAATAAACATGCCATTTCAGATTTCAGCTAAAACCTGGCCCTTTGCACACTGCAACTGGTAAAATTTTGCTCAGTGAATTTTAAGATACATGTTTGAAATATTTTTGGAACCCTTTATAGATTGAATTCAGAATACTCTGGTAGACATAGACAAGGGTGGTGGTGTTGTGCATTTTCCGACAGCTGTGCTGTACATCAGTGAAAACATGTCGAACATGCTAATGCATGTTAGACGCCATCACCCAGATGTGCCAATAACCAGAGCTCAGCAAAAGTAACCAGGCGTCCAATAACTGCTTTTAAAGAAGCTTCTACATTTGAAAGTAAACAGCACTAAAGACATTACCGAGGCTATTGGCATTTACATTTACGCAGCGCTGTGCCCTTATGCAGGAGTGGAGTGTCCCCAAGTATTAAAAGCCTTGGAGCCTTGATGCGATGTCCCATCCTGGGTGCACATCAGCCAGTCTTGTCCCTGCCATTTGCGAGTGTACATGAGCAGTGAATGAGCTCGAGTTATGCAAGCGTACATTCGTGTAAAGTTAAGTTACCACAAATGCTATTTGGCAAATGCTACCTGGATGGGTGTGCTTCCTTCCCTATGTCCATCCCTGCTGTTCGGGCAAGGCTATTAAGTTTCCGTTTTGGGCAGGGTGGGGGTAGGAAGTGGGAGGGGGGCTGGGTGATGGACTTAACCCTTGAATGTTTAAATTCTGTTCGTGGGACAAAATGAACCCATACAAATGCAGAAGTTTTATTCATTGATTGCCACCTATTGACTCATGTGAGTGTTTTGTTTCACTGTTAGCTGATTAATACATCTCAGACTGTACCAGCCACATCGACTATTCAAAATAAATGAAACCTGTTTTTCTCTCCCACTGTACCAATCTCGCACTGAACATTAACCCCAAAACCGAGGTAGGTACCAAACCATGATCCCTGTGTACTGTTACATTCCTACGTGCCACAAGACCATGCAAACTCATGTTGAGAGAGATTTTCAGATACAAATTTGTGGTTCCCCTTTGTGGGTTGTGCTCAAAATGCGATGGTAAACTTATACCCATAGACTGAGCATATGTACGGAATTTTAGGATAACTGGACAAATGGTTATTGAGGTATGGCCGGTGTTGTCAACGCCTCACCAAATGCAATGACATTTTCATCAATCACGGCCTGGTTTGTGAACTGATCTTGCCCGATATAGTGATAGAAATTTATTTTTCAGTCCCCTGAGGCAGCCCACCAAATCTTGTGCTGATAAGCAACGTTTAGAAAGTTTATTTCATTTTTCTAATTCTTGATTTATGCCAAAGAGCGACAAAATTTAATGAAGCAGACGTTAATGGTCCGGTGAACTTTTTTTTTTTTTTTTTGTAGAGCACACTGAGTGCATAGATAGTAAGTTACATAGAGGCACCATCTTGGGCAAAATGTGTTAAACTGTGATATGCATGGCCATGAAATTTAGTGCAGACACACTGGAATATATGAACTGAACTGATGTAGACTTCTTATCTCGTGCCACAATCAGGTCAAACGTCAAATGCTTCCATCATTGCTTTCTGGTGTGCCTGTGTCTGGTGACATTCTTGAAATTGTTACATTCAGCCATGATGTTTTTCTGAAAATGTGATCATGTGCAAATGTTCATTTACATACATACAGTTTATATGCTATTGATATTTTCTTTGTCAACATTTTTTATGGCTTTTCCTTAAATTTTCTAGGACTGCAGTTCATCTACTTTGATTACAAGCAATGCTATTGTGTCTGTATTAACTGTGTTAGTGTTCATCTTCCCTATTTCTTTACCGTGTTTGCTACTGTTTGTTTCCAGCCAACAGGATTTCCCAGAGCTCAGACCGTCTGGCATTGTTTTTTTTAAAAGTGTGTGTGATATATTGTAACACAAATGTGTTAAAAATGACATGCTTGAATGGGGGCTGATTCACAGTCAGGGTGACTCAGCTCTGGTGCTTCAGAAACACTCTGTCACAGATCCCTGTTGTGGAGGCTGAACATTGGACTCCTCCTCCACCTAGACTTGTTTATTTGTCATCCCACAATGCACTGGGAAACTGGAGATGGGAGGGAGGGAATGGGACTGTTAAGAAGAACAACAGCAGGGATCCTTCGGCCAAATGGACGTATGTTTACTTTGGGATGTTTCCCCATCAATCACTGTAATGAGAACATCAAAAATATAAGCAGTTTCCTTCAGGGGGCTCTAAACAAGCAAACGCCAGTGCTGTCAACTAATAAATGATCCAAACCTACTTTGAGCCTCTTGTGTAACATTTACTGTTGACTGACAAAATATTACTCTCTATTAAATGACGAGTTATTAGATGCTGGGGCCATGTGTTGGTTGGTGTAGAGGGAGCGGAGGTTCTGGTAACTATCACCTCCAATTTGATATTGTGTTTATAATCATAGCTAGTAGACATACAGTCCATACAATTCTCTTTGGACGCACGATGTACAGTCAAAATTAATCTAAATTATCTTATAAATAATACGTCCACAGTCCACATTATAAAATGTGGTCTAAAGGAAAAAAAAAATCTAATAACGTAATTTAAGCTTAAGGTGCCACTATCCCAGCTTTCTCCACCAGGGGGCATCGCCTACATTTAGACTGGATTAAAGGCTCCACGCAACGTGCTCAAAAAGTGACTGGTTAAAATTGTTACATCAGTGTAAAGATTTTTTTTTTCTCTCTTCTTAACCTAGACTGGACATTTTCAATGTCAGCATGAAAATAACAAGAGACATATTTTGACCAAGCATGCTAATTTGTGACAAACTCGCCATTGTACACAAGACAGGAAAAAAGTCAGTATACCTTCTCACAATTTAGACTCTTTTGATTCCTACTTATTCTGCGATTTTTGGCCTGCTGGAATTTTGGCCACTAAGTGGCATAAACACCTCCAGAAACGTCCCCCTAATCCTCCCTTGCAGCCTCTTTGTCCCCTGCTATGTGTGGGGACCCGTGAGGTGACGCAATAATGTCACAACAACTTTGACGTAAATTCCAAGTGTCAAGAAATAAGCAGAAGAGGAGCAAAATAGTACACAGCAGGCTGCAACATAGCAACCACCTCAGTTTCCCCTATGTTGATATTTAGTGGTTGCTGTTTTGGCACGCCCAGAATTTTACATCACAGTCGGTGCTCTCCCTTAATAACGTCAAATTGTGAACCCACATCAGGCCAATCAGTATCGATACTTTTTCAGGGCCGCTCAGAAATTCTTACCCCGGAGCAGAAATATATTTCTTTACGAAAAGGTCCTACAGGGTAACAGCTGTAAAATGGCCATTATGTTCCTGCAGTGGAAAATGGCCTATCGCAGCCATTTATTCTCTCAGAGCTGTCAACTTCCGTTTTGACTGTGTGTCAGACGCAGCCCCCAAAGGAAATGTGTGTATTAATAACTCCTGTTCCTCATCATCATCAACCCGGTGAAAACAAGAGCAGCAGTAGCGTCAGTAAAAATAAACCCCTCAGGATGATTCATTCACGCACTAATTGTGAAGCAAAGCTGGCAAACAAGGAGATGGAGGGGTATTTTCTCAGTGCTGTTGTGGTGATGGAGGCATGATGTGAGAACAAGAATCTACATGACTGTGGAAGCAATGAGAAAGCTTTGCCCCTTTGTTCATGTCCTTGTGTTTTTTTTTTTTCAGTGGAACACACATTAGTGCAGCTTTCATATTGGATCTCAGTGTTTTTACACTAACAACAGATCAAATGTGAAAGGGGTTGTTCAAAGTGACACGACTATAACAGATTTACAGTCAGTGCATTTGCAACATCAGAGATCATCCAGCATTAAGGTCCCTCCGTATTTCTGTGTTCAATGTTATTGGGCAACTGTGTGGTCGGCAAACGCGGTTTCATTCATTCTACATTTCCATGGGTCCATATAGAGAGAAACAATACTTTTCTCTCTGGATCTCTTGATATGTAGCTTTTCAAAAGAACAGTTCCAGCTGTTTCACAAGCCCTGGTTATCAAATAATAAGTGTGCTGCTTTTGTCTTCAAGACAGCCCTTAATGATGCGAAATGGCTCCAATGTGAACAGTCTGCTGCACTAATTGTCGGTCTCATGTCAAGTCAACATGTAGTACATGATGTTTGAGTATGGAGAGCGCATCGCGATTGTAGACGGTTGCAAACACAAGTTATTATTTTGAGTGTCTAGATGCCGCAAACAACATTATGCTGCATTAAACCACGCCAAACGGAACGGAGTGTAGACACAAGCGTGAGCTGCCGGTAGCAGACGTCAGCGTGAGGGGCTACCTACATGGACCTGGGCAGACATGGGCAGACAGCAGCGTTTACATCCCACAGTGGACACGCCAAGTGGATTGGCTGTTACACTCCCAAATTACTCCAGATGAATAAACATATTGTTCCATAATTGCTGGACCTCCAGCAATTACGTGCGTTGACTGTATGTTAAAAAGAGTTTTTCAGTTAATAACACAATGGTGTGTTTTCAAAGTCTTGCACTCAACGTTCCAATTTATTGTTAAATCCAAACAAACAGTCACACTCAAAACTTTTGTCTGTTTTTACTTCAGCACTTGAGATGAATTATTTCATTAGGCTGTCTTTTGAATCCTTCTATATTCCAGAACTCATTATGTATCTGCTTTATCCTGTGTTAGTGCCACTGGGGGTTGATTGCTAAATCTTTAACAAGCAGCCTGTTATGTATGGGGAGTCAATATATCAGTTCATGAACTATGGATTTAACTTTGTTCATTATAATTCAAATTGGTGTCTATTTGTTCTCCAGAGCTTCTAAGCATCATCATCATCTAAGCATTGGTCAGTTGGTCAATGAACCACGCATGCTGAGCATAATAATCCAACTGTTTCCTGTTCTCTCCATGCTAATGCTATGTTCTGTGAGAGGATACTTGCATCATCATAAAGGAGGCAACATAACGTGGAACCATCGACCTTTTACACTTTGGAACATTTCTCTTTGTGCCCAAATCAATCAGTGACTTTAGAGGTGTTACCGGGCAGTTTTCTTATCTTTGCCCAGGCAGTTTTCCCTTAAGCGTTGGCTGTAGACTTAATGGAAATATAGGAAAGTGGTGTCAATCTTCCCATCTAACTCTCTACTTAATGGCTTAGCGACTGGGGTTAATTGTGAAATTTAAAAAGAAGGTGAGTCAAACATTTTTATAGGATTAAAAACACGTTTTGAAATAGCAAAGACTGGATTCCTTTTTGTCTTATAGAGCTGTAATGCTTTGAAAAATATCTAAGAATGATAAAGTCATCGCATGAACAATAGAAAGCAAACTGTGGAAATGATCACTTTTATACAGTCGGTATTTAATATAAAATTAATATAAAACACGATACTGTCAACATTTTACGGCCATAAAACAAGCAACACCACTGATATCAAAATTCAGTTATTGCATTTTATTCTTATGAACGCTGATTAATTCTGAGAAGCATAATGAATTCAGTAAATATCAATACATCAGAACATCAGAGACTCCAGCATTGTTATTCTTTTCAAGAAAAATACCATCAGATCTTTTCCAAATAACAATGACCTGCGCATTGCACTGTTGCCAGCAGATATTTAACTAATTAACTTTGCACAGTCTGTACATCTGCTGTTGTATAAAATACTTGGCAGTGTGTTAACAGCACACCAGGCAACTTTGTTTAACTCGAGCACCGGCAGCTATATTTTCTGAGGAGATTCTGAAAAGCAGGACACTCAGGAGAAGGGGTCATAACGACAACAGTGACATTACTAATCGTGTCTGATTCAACTGCTAAAATCTTCAGCAAAACATGCACAAAGCACGTGATCTCAAATCCATGAGTCAGCTTTCAGTTGACTGGTTACGTGCCGCTGTATCATCCATTCTCTCAAACCTATAGCTGCGACATAAACGATGCTCTGTTTGAAATTAGTGAGAACAATTATTCGACCACCAAGCCTAACAACAACAACAACTGTGGTATGAATGGCGTCTCTGTGCTCTGACCACACTGCCTGTGATAAACAGACACAGCGATGGGAGTCAGCGGACTGGACTGCGAGTCAGGGAGCTTCTCAGCGCGCTCGGCATGTCGCACCATGCTGAGGCGTGATTACCGGGGGAGGGGAGCGCTGCTCTAACTCCCTCTGCTATGCCGAAGCACTTAAAAAGAGGAAGCAGAGGCAATGCAAACAAAGACGCAGCCCAACGGCTCTCTCTCACCACATGGCCAGGAAACAGGTTGGGTTTAGATGGTGGGGGGAGGGGGGAGGAGCCGAGGAGCGCCGGCGGGAGGAGGAGCTGGAGAAAACGGAGAAAGAGACCAAAACCCAGCAGGTGTACTCCGCCAGCATGTAATGTGTCAACGTGGCTCAGCGCCAAACACACTCCAGCCTCTGCAGCGCGGAAATGTGGAGTGGATTTTCCGACAAGGTTACGGTGAAGTTGATGTATCTCTCACCTTGCTGGGCAGAGCTATTCATTTCCTGAACCCGAAGCTTTGGCAGAGTCTCCGCATTTATAGCTCCGACAATTCTTCACCCGCATAGAAGTCATTTAAAATTGTCAGTGTGACAAATTATCGAAGAAAAGGTCACAGGACTCTTTATGTGATTTTTGCCAGGTGCGATGCAAGTCGTTCAGCGAGGACAGAATATTTTGCCCACTGGACTGAATCTTAACTTGCTAATCTTGGTACAAGCTATCTGCCGAAAGTTAGCAGGATGTATCACTTGTTTGCAACATGGTTAATTTAAACATCAGGGAAAGAAAAGGTTTACACTACAAATGTAGCATGCAAATGGAACATTTTGTAAATATGAGTAAACTGGCTAAAAATAGGCAATTGACTCCTTCCACAGCACCCCCAGTTTGTCTGTCAGTTTTTTTCTTCTGGCGCAGCATGTTTGACATCATCATGTTGGTTATGTCATGACTATGCTGCAAAGCAGGGTCCTAAACAGTAGATGGCAGCAAGGAGACTATTGACCTGGTTAACGTTACTTTTTTTATGTATATTGCACTTCAGTCTCTCTTTCAAACATCCAAACTCAGTTCAGAATGAGCGATGTTCTAGCGCCAAATAGACCAAGAACAATGGAATTTGTGGCTGAGATGGCAAAGAGTCGCAGAAGTTACAGAAGGAGGCTAAAGCTGGCGCCATAAAGCTGTGTAAAGCACACCTAGGTGTTGAATATCACGCTTATACCATGGTCATTTACCAACAGTATGAAATAGAATCACTTGCAATTTTTTCATGAAAAGGAAAGGTTAAGAAGCAAGAGCTTACTTGTTGTCATGACAAGGAGTAATTCTGGTCCCCTTTCCATCAAAGGCGGTTTGTCACAGTAGGCTGAAAAATGGAGTGAGGAACGTCATCGGCATAATTCATATCTAAGCTTTTCAGTTTCTTCCTCCTCTTTACGTTTTTTGCATTGTCCAGACAAATTGGGAGAAATGCTAACATCAGGCGTGGGTAGTTGCCTCTGGGCTGTTAGCCTAGCTCAGCAAGTCAGCTACCACTTGCTAACGCTATTGATTACAAACCTTCGACAGCTCGATTGTCATTAGTTTCACAGTGGCTGTGGACAAATACAGACGGAGCAACCTCGTCAAAACTGTTTGAATTATACAATGCATATGTGCAGCATGTGTTCGTGTCTTCAGAATGCTCAGAAGACCCAGCTAGTTGACGTTTCACAAGACACGGAAATATCTTTTTGCTAAATCTTAGGACTTGGCCCATCATACAAGATTGCGAGTTGGGTGATTCTGCTCAGTTGTGGGATTAATTTTGAACCCTGAGCAAAGGGGGACCAAAGCACATTCAGAGTTGTAAAATTGAAATAAATAGCCCAGGGTTAGGGTTAGGATTAGCACAGGGCGAAAGCAAACTAAACACCTACCACTGGCTAACTTCGTGCACAGTGGAGTTCTTTATATACTGATACTACCATGTAAACTTTTACGGGACATGCACTGAATTGCATGCTGACTTTTAGAATATGTCTATAATCTGCTAAACCCAGGCTTTTTATTCAGTTGCCAGGCTTTTTTGCGCTGTATATAACACAATGATATGCCAAAAATGATTGTATAGATTGTACAGACAGAAGTTTTCATGATTATTTTCAGAAATTAATGGACAGCTTAACTGGAGAAAAGCAAAACATGATAGATCATAGAGCAAGTGCCCATTTCACAAACTACCCTGTTAAATATGAAAGACAAATCCAAGTTGGTTTTGCACCTACTGAGTTATTTTACGAAACTTTGAACTCAAACAGCGGAACAGTAACTATAGTCCAGTTTGGACCCGTGACACTATTTATTATTAACTTATTTCCTCCTTGCTTAGTTGCTTGTCCTGTCTGACATCTCTTGACAACGTTGGTATGTGTTGCAGTAATTAACCATGTCAACGCTAGTTTCGATCTGCATGACTGACAAAAGTGCATAAAAAGAGTCAAATTGAAACCCTGTTTTCCTTCACACACAAACGCGGCTGCGGCAGTGCTAACGACAAAACTCTGGGTCTCTGCTCTGCTGGCACATGACGTAGCTTATTTACCATGAAAGGGAAGTTTTGTAACAACAAAAGGAGCTGTCACATGGATCTTGCGCTGTTGTTGCCGCCTGTTGCAGAGGTGCCTGTTTTCCCTTTAGACAACCTCCCTCCAGCCATCGCTCCCCTCCTCCCTCCCCCGTCCACGTGCTCTCGCTCATCTGGATGGGTATGAGCAGGACTACTTCAAACACGTGCACTATGCCACCCCCCGCCCTCTCACTATCAGCCTATTTTCCTTTGTCCAGCCCATCTCGCTCTGTGCTGTGTGACTTACTCAAGCCTCGGAGACATGTGATCACTCTGCTGGATGCCATGAACCCCAGGCAGCCAGTGTTTTTGGTGGAGGAGGAAAAGAAGGAACAGGGAAAACAATCTGACACAAGTGGCTGATTATCAGGACATTTTGTACGACCTGTGAACATGTAGATTCTGTCGGGAAGCACTGTTTATGCTTTAGAGGGGAAGAAATTAAGCCTTGGAAGGGTGGCGTCACTGATGCCTCTGTTTAGCTCAAGATTCAATGCAGGCCTCTTTCACACTGGCCAAAAATCTGACATCTGCTAATATCCGGCTTTTGTGTTCACTGTGTTTATGTACGATTAGCATTCACTCCCTGGTCATATGACTCTGCAGTAGCCACGGGTTTACATTGTCTCCACCTCCGAATGGCAGAAATGTAAACATGACACCCGAGTAAACATGTTAATTTGCACAATGCCTGAGGAAAGGGGTTCTCAAAGTGGGGGCTACCAGGGGGCCCTGAGGGGACGTCCGGAAATTGGAGGAAAGAAGAAGAAAAAAATCAAAAATGTTTCTATGTAATCCAATTATTACTATTTTTTATGTGCAATGTTGTACAATGGGATATATACACAGTATATATACACATACTGTACATGGGAAGCATAGTGACCATGTTCATCAGTCTAAATAGCTGCCAGTGAAAACATTATTCAAATGTCAGGAAGTGTTTGTGTTGATGCTGCTCCGTTCCCTAAATAGCTTGCTAGCATCAAGCTAGCTAGTGGAAGAAAAATGAACAACTTTTTGATAAGGAAAAGACAAGCAGACTGACAACCCAGTCCTCTGCCTCAAAACCCTCTCAAATGTGTGTTTAAAATCATCTACACTTCAGGGTCACTTGACTCAAAAACACCCAAGAGCATCTGAGCAGGCGGTCTGCTACATTCATGCAGCAGGCTCAGGTCCTGGAGCGGCCCTGAACGCATCACTCTTAGCCTCATGTCACATTGTTTATGCTAAAAAAAAAAACCACACACAGTTGGAGCGGATTTTTTCTGTGCCAGCGAGAGAGGACGTAGTTAGCGATTTACTTTGTGAGGATGCTGCCAAGAAAATCAGCACTATACTACTCTCCCATGATTGGTGACATGGCTCAGAATGTGTCTCAACCTTTAAGAGCAAGGGAGAACAGCAAATAATTCACACATCAGCTGGACGAGAGTAAAACAAGGTTTGTTGAGGAAATATTATTTTGTAAAGCGCTTGAAAGAGGAAGTAGGAAGAGACATTTTTGGAAGTTTTGGATGATTACATTGGATCTAATGGACCTGATGGGACTCGTGGCATGGGGGTGGGTTCAGACAGAGCTGCAGCCATGACCAGGAAGACCAGTGGAGCGACCGCAGTGAAATGCTTTATCCCTTTTCGCAATGACTTACTGGTTTTGGGCGTTTGAACTTTAAAAGTGCTTAAAACAAAAGCTCCCTACATGTGGACAATGACGTGCGTTTGGCACTGACAGACATTAAGCCAAGGCTTGACAAACCACCAAGAACTACCAAGCCCAGCTAACCCATTAGTTTTGTTTTTTTTTCAATTATTATTGTTATTGAACACACAATAGAACAGAACATGAAACAGTATACATCCTCTCGTAAGGACTATACATTTTGTACAATGGAATGTTGCCAGATTGCAAAAAGACATAAAACCCCACCCATTAGTGTCTCTCTCTTTCTCTCTCTCTCTCACACACACACACACACACACACACACACACACACACACACACACACACACACACACACACACACAGGAGTGTTTACAGTCGGTAA
>CAAKHG010028495.1:0-10137 GCA_901007715.1 Dactylopterus volitans
AGAAAAAAGAAAAAGGGGGGGGGGGGGGGGGGGGGGGGGGGGGGGGGGGGGGGGGGGGGGGGGGGGGGGGGGTATTAATCGGCGCCGTCCCCGGCCATCAGCGCGCCGCTCCCCATTTAACCTCCGCAACAAAAGCGCAGAGTGGCATCAAGTGGACCCATTTGCATAGCGAATGCATAATCACATGTGCGGCGTGGTCACGTGGCGACCAACCAACAGCCAATGATTCTGAAGAAAAAAAACAAAAGAACAGAAACACAACGGAAAGAAAAATAGAAACGCTTGTTGAGTTTGGTCGAGGAAGAGAAGTTAGCAAACGATGCCGCGCAGAAGTGGTGGACAGCTGCGGCAAGACCGGGCGCTGGCGTTTATGCAGCTGATCAAACGCGCGTGAGCGAGCGAGCGCCGTCGCCTCGGCGGCTTGTTTTAAAGTCCACCTCCAACTGCGTCTCCAGAGAGCCGAGTGGAGCGTCTGTGACGTCGGCGCGCGCATCACAGCCTGTGTCACCGCCAGAATGCTAACGCTAGCATGCTAACCACAGCCCTGCGCCACAAAAGTTTGAAGACCGTTTGATGGGTCACATTTCAGGACACGAGCGGCTGAGCTTGGTCTGTTCCTGCTGTCGCATCTTGTGCCGCAGCCATAATGCTAACGCTAGCATGCTAATTCACGCGCCGGCTCCGAAAGTTTGAGGACCGATCGGCAGGTGGATGTCGGGACAAGACCCGAAACTTGGTTTGCTCTCGGCGCCGTCGGCGGGCGTCGCGTTTCGAAAACCTGATTGAAATTCAATAAAAAGCTGGTAAAGACCTGAAATGTCTGCTGTTCTTTCTGCGAAGATGTGAGCTAAACACGTTAAAAAGGCGTCAACGTTCGCTGTCCTCCCTGAACTACACCTGTAAACTACAACCTGCCGCGGCTGGCGGCTTCCCACATGAATAAGTAAATGTGGAGGAAGCTCAGGTTCCTTCTGACGCTCTCGCTACTTTTTTTTTTTTTTTTGCTCGTTGGCGTATAAAACCGCCAGCGAGAATCGGAGGAAAGAGCCAGCGTGCGGGCGCCAGGTGAGCCCCCGGGAAGCGGGTGTTGAGTTTGCCATTTTTTGTCGCCATGGCAACCAGCGACGTCCGGCGACGCACTAACAACGTCTCTTTTGAGGGGCTCTGAGCGCAGACAAAGGCGCCGCGCGGAGGCTGGTATCGGATGCCGCCTGCCGAGCCAAAAAAAAACGCAGCCAGGAAACCCAAATCCGAGCGCGTGCGACGCTGCAGCTGCGCAAGCCCGACTGCCGCTGCGGCTGCGATCCGAGCGCGGCGTTTAACACGTGCATCCAAACCCGGTTTGCTGGAGTGTGTGAGCAACGCGCCTGCACGGCCACCTCAGATAACATGAAAACTCCCAGAATGCTGAGCGCGGGCGCCCTGCCTGCGATAACGGCCATGTTTTAAACTTCCACCTGCTCCTTGAGAACAGCCAGTTCAGTAAACCGATCGGCGCGTCTCCACGCGAGTGTGTGTGTGTGTGCGCGCGTGCTGTGCAGAGGTTCGCTGCTTTATCTGAAGTGTGTGAGGCACATTTGAGGTCAAACGCCACCTGTGCCCCCGAGCTGCCGCCGCCGCCGCCGCCGCGGAGTCACATCAGAACGCCGTGTCGTCGCCTGAAAAACCCACACAACACAATCGCTTGACTCGAACGCCGCTCGCTGCTATTGTGCCTTTGTGAAACGAGATAGAAAGCCAGACGCCACGAGCGCAGCGACACGCTGACACGGCTGAATGGAGCCATCGTGACCCTCCAACACCTGCGAGCAACCCGTTTATCTGCATTAATGTATGTGTGCGCGCGCGCGCGCGCGTGTGTGTGTGTGAGTGTGAACAATCCCCTCACGCTGAAACAGAGAACATTCATACGAGTGTGTCCGCCCTGCGGGGGGGGGGGGGCTCTTTAATGCTGCGTTCGGTGACACGGGGACAAAGCAGGCAGCGTGTTTCCATGAAAACACGACAACAGTGGCGGCTGCAGTTCCGGGCTGCGTTTTAAAAATCCCCAATTTGCATTACGGTGGCAGGTGGGGAATTTCGGTGGACTGTGCCTTTAAATGAAAACACAGCTATGTGAAGGATGCCTGCAGTTTCCCTATGCATGTCCTACAGGCCATATCATAGACGTCATATGAACTGGACATCATAACACGCGCTAAAAGTGAAGCCAGCGCATCTCCATCTCCCCCTGGTGGCCGGCTCGGATGCAGGCGATAAACCCCGCCTCCTCCACGCACCTGGGTCAAACTAAAACATTAAAGTTCTCTTCATACAAAAGGTAGTTTTTAATCACACTGATGTGTATTCAAGTGTTTTTCATGAGTTATTTGATGTGATAGCAAAAGGGGGCGTGGCTCCATGATTGACAGCTGCCCTGAGCGAAATACAGGAAGTGGTGGAGGCGTTTACAGATGAGTGGAGAGGACCTGTAACATTAACTTACTATCACCAATATTGCCTGCTTGAGACTGTAAATATGCGTCTTTCACCGTAATCTGATTGTTCGCGATTCAGGTGGGCGGGGCCTCGATACCGCAGCTCTATTTCCTGATCACCACCCAGCGGACTCTGGCTCCGGATGACATCACCAGCACAAGATGGCCGCGTCTGGATTCTGTTGTCATCATTTTAGTACAATCTCGCTGAACCAGGTTGCTTTAGACCACGTTCCATGTCGGTCCAGTTTTAAACCGAAATCGCCTCAAAGTGTCCAATCAGGTGCAACCGGGAAATCCACATGGGTGCGCCCATCGGAGCGTCCGATCCTGGCTAGCAGCATGAGCCGGAAAGCCAAAACTCCCATATGGACGTGCACCATGAGAACGCGAGGCAGGGATGCGCCGGCAAACATGCGGAATTATGGGAAACGTAGGATCGGGGTCTCCATGCTCCTTTACACTCGGCCATCTATCGGACTGAAAGGACGGATCAGAGTTTTCCTTCGCCGCGCTTGTGTCAACAAACGGGCGTCTGCACAGTCTTCAGTCTTGTGTTTTATAGGTTTAATTGGTCCCCGGAGTGAGTGCGTGTGCGTATGTGTGTGTGTGTGTGTGTGTGTGCGCGTGTGTGTGCGCGTGTGTGAGTGTGTGTGAGTGTGTGTGAGTGTGTGTGTGAGACACTCGGCAGTGTTGTATATCTCCCTGACACGTTCCCCGGTGTCAGAGAACCATGACTGTGCCATCTATCAACCACGAGCATGTGCTTAGACCTTCTCCTTCTTCTCCTTCGATTACAGTCGCAGAAGCAGTCAAGTGAGGGAAGGAAAGAAGGAGAGAAGGAAAGAGAGAAGGAGGGAAGGAATGAATGAAAGAAGGAAGGAAGGAAGAAAAGAATGAAAGGGAGGAAGGAAGGAATCAAAGAAGGGAGGAAGGAAAGAAGGAAGGAAGGAAAGAGAAAGGAATGAAGGAAGGAAGAAAAGAAGGAAGGAAAGAAAGAAGGGAGGAAGGAAAGAAAGGAGGGAAGGAAGGAATGAATGAATGAAAGAAGGGAGGAAGGAAAGGAGGAAGGAAAGGAAGAAAAAGGGAAGGAAGGAAGGAAAGAAAGAAGGAAGAAAAGAAGGAAAGAATGAAAGAAGGGAGGAAGGAAAGAAGGAAGTAAAGAAAAAATGAAGGAAGGAAGAAAAGAAGACGGGGAAAGAAGGAAGGAAGGAAGGAACAAGAGAAGGAAGGAAGGAAAGAAGGAAGAAAAGAAGGAAGGAAGGAAACGAGGGGGAGGAGAGATCCTAATCTGCCCGGCTGCAGTCTCAGACCCGAGCAAACGATGCCGGAGAGGCGGAGACTCCTGTTTGGAAGTTCTGGTCAGGACATGATCTAGAAACAGCAGCCTGTGTGTGTGTGTGTGCATGTGTGTGTGCATGTGTGTGTGTGTGTGTTTGGTGGGGGGGGGTTCAACTGTACCGCCGCCATGATGAGGCTGCGCTATTTCTGTGCTTATTATCCATGGCCCTCAGCGCTTTTCATATTTCGTCTGCTGCTGCAATAACTAGAGTGGAAAGTACAACTTAAGTGTAGACACGAATAGGCTTCTAAATAGTCATGGGGTCCACACACACACACACACACACACACACACACACACACACACACACACACACACACACACGGAGAGCAGTTGTGTAATACGGTGTGGCACTTTGGTACATATATTATGCATGAGCGTTTTCGGAGGGTGCAGGGATGTGTGCGGTGTGTCACCCGCCTACATCTGCGCTCCGGTCGTGTGCTTCAGCCGGGACTCCTTCAGCGTTCACACGGTAACCGGCGCCGGCGCAAGGTTGCGCGCGCACTTTCTCCTCGTGCCTCCGAATGGTTGATGGAAAAGGTTTTGTGGCGCAAGCGTCACGGATGTTTGCGATGCTGTTGCACCAAAACGTCTGAATATCTGCAGATGGGCACCTTCATCATCCGGTGATGAAGGTTTCACTGCCGCCTCACTGCCGGTGGAAGCAGAGGGAGGTTCCGGCTTCGTCTCATGTTCCTGGGCGGAGAGCCGGAGGGTTCCACCGCCTCATGCAGGAGTTCAGGTTCAACCAGCCGAGCTTCAGGAACCATTTTACAGACGTCACTCGGGCAGCTGGAGCTTCTTCTGGGGACGCAAACGCCGCATCCAAAGAGGACGCTAGCGCGGTTCAGGGCGCTAGGCCTGCACCCGCGGAGAACACGAGCGCCGGGGGTGGCGTTAGTGGCACATCCAACGCTAGCACCGCATCTGAGGAGGATGCTAGCACCGCATCTGAGGAGGATGCTAGCACCGCATCTGAGGAGGATGCTAGCACCGCATCTGAGGAGGATGCTAGCACCGCATCTGAGGAGGATGCTAGCACCACATCTGAGGAGGATGCTAGCACCGCATAGCACGCTAGCACGGTTCAGGACGCTAGCCCTGCACCCGAGGAGAACAGGAGATCCTAAAAGAAAAAACAGTGCTGTCTCACTGCGTAATATTCGTGCTCTGCGCGTAAGCGCGAGTGACAAAGACAACAGTTCAAAGACCTCCAGGCAGCAACAGACGAGCAGGATGATTCCAGAGCTCTTGAGGAGTCTTCAGTCAGATCTGCTTCCGTCTGTCTGGAGACTCACTGATTCGATGATTTGCTGAGTCACATGATTGGCTGATTTGCTGAGTCACATGATTGGCTGATTCGCTGAGTCACATGATTGGCTGATTCGCTGAGTCACATGATTGGCTGAGCCGCTCATGTATGTTTGCTTTCTGCTGTACGAGCTCTGCACGTTGTCGGCTGCGTCTCAAGCGTCTCTTATCAAAAAAGGCCGTCCGTCCGTGTCTCAGGAAGGTCAAAATTCCCACTCGGGCGCGAGAACGAGCACACCAGATTTTGGTGGTCAGGGGGTGAAAGGTCAAGGCGATTGCGACGTCACATCTCGCCCCTTTGGCATAAAATTCTCAGAACTTCCTCCAAACGCAGCACAAACTCCCCACTTGGACTCGAACACCTTCGCATGCTCATGCGATGCTTATAAATGCTTTAGCATTTCTGTTTCCTGCGTTAAATTATTCAGCCGGCTTCTGCTTTTCACCTCGCGCGACCCTCACACACGTTGACGCCGCTGAGACCGCGGCGGCCGTTTCCCGGCCACGTGATTCCCGCCCGCGCCGCGACTCGTTTGCGTGCAAAAGAATCGCAGGTGAGAAAAACAAAAAAAAAGCTCCAGGTCCAGATCGCTGGACCCGGAGGAACCCCGCTGAGTCTTCTGAGCCAATGAGCATCTCCGCTGTTAGCGGACGCCACGTTGCACCCGACATCACGCGGGCCTTTGATGCGCCGTGACCTCCGGTGGGCTCTGATTCGCGCCGGCTGCTTCGGCCTCACTAATCGTGCGCTCGCCGCCGGTCATGTGCGCGCCGGCCCGCCCATTAGCTTCGCCCATTAGCTTCGCCGTCTTCACCTTCAGTTCGACGGGGAGGTCTTGTCTAGCTCGCGGGCGGCGCTGGGCGGCGCCGGCCGAGGCTCCACCTGTGCAGTCCGATCCGCTGCCGGCAGAAGACTCTGCATTTCAAAGCACCCTAAAAGGGTTTCCATTAATTATTGAGGAGGTCCTGCTGTGTGTCTGTGCCACTGTAAAGCAGCTGATTGAAGTGTTACCAGACACAAATGCAGCATCGCGCGCCGGCAGCGGGAGGCTGAAACAGAAACCTGGCGGCGCGTCAGGACTCTGCAGGATCCCGCGGCGAGACCGCCTGCTGCAGACGCAGGAGGCCGTCCGCCGCGGTTCCTGCCGCATCGCTGCCGAGCTCCTCCGTGAGCCAATCAAGCTGTGGCTCACGTCTGAAGTCCAACACGTGTGCTCACGGCGGCTTCGACCTTTGACCCTCTCATCAGTTCATCCTTGAGTCCAAGTGGAACTTTGAGCCAAATTTTAAGAAGTTCCCTTCCAGGCATTCCCCCTGAACATCACATTCATTGGAATGCTAGGTGTCAGAATGACGCCGACCTTTGACCCTTGACAGCCAAAAAAAGCTAATCATGTCATCCTTGAGTCCAAGTGGATCACGGTTGTCGGAATAGGACGGAGAGATGCACGACGACCCAAAAACTCGCAACACGTTGGCATCATGTGTTAGCATCACGTGTCAGCATCACATGTTGGCTTCACATGTTAGCATCACATGTTGGCTTCATATGTTAGCATCAAATGTTGGCTTCACATGTTAGCATCACATGTTGGCTTCATATGTTAGCATCAAATGTTGGCATCACATGTTAGCGTCAAATGTTGACTCACATGTTAGCATCACATGTTAACACCACATGTTGGCATCACATGTTAACACCAAGTGTTAGCATCACATGTTAGCATCAGAGTTTCATCAGCGTAAATGCAGGAAAGTGGATGTAGGAGAAACGACTAAACTCCCCACACGTGAACCTCAGCAGCAAAGATCGCCGGTTAAATTCCGGCATGTTTTGGAAGCTCGGTGACAGGAAATCACGCGGGTGAAGGAGAGCGACATCGCCGGAGCGGAGGACATCACCGTCCTCATTCTCATCTTCCAATTTTTGTGGTTAAAAATCACACTGAGGAAGATGTTTTTCACTGTCGCAGTGGAGCGCGTTTCTGCTGCTCTGGTCAGAAATAAAGATGACGTCTGCCGCTCTGGTTTCTGGATGCAGTTTGGACAGGAGGCGGATGACACACACACACACACACACACACGCACGCACACACACACACACACCCCTCCTCTCTCCTTTTTCAGATTGCAGTATCATGCTGGCACACGAAACCCTCGGCGAGCATCTGCGTCCTGTTTCCCCGCTCGGTCGCTCTGATCGCCGACAGACGGACGGGCGGACGGACGGGAGCTGACTCGCTGTAGCGGGTGATGTCATCCTGCAATGTGAGCGTCCCCGTGGCCCTGCTCCCATGATGCAACACTCTGGTGACAGTGTGAAACAGGTTGCTGCTGCTGCAGGCGGCATCCAAAACTGCTGAGCCGCCGCTCTCTCTCTCTCTCTCTCTCCCTCCTCCCTCCCTCTCTTCTTCTTCTCTGCCCTACATTTTTACTTAATCAGACCCCCTTTCCCTCCCTCCTTCCTGCCCTCCTCCTCCTTTTCTCCTCTTTCACTCTCTTCTGTATTTGCACTCTACCCACACACACACACACACACACACACACACACACACACACACACACACACACACACACACACACACACACACACACACACACACACACACACACACACACACACACACACACACACACACACACACACACACACACAGACGGACGGACAGACAGGCAGACAGACAGTCAGGCAGACAGACAGACAGTCAGTCAGGCAGACAGGCAGACAGACTCTCGACTCTGCCCTCCCTCCATCCTTGAGGAACAGTCCTTTGCTGCATTCTTACAGTTATTCCTCTCCGGTGTTGACGATGAAACACAGTTCAGGCAACGCGGCGGCGGCGGCTCTCGATTGGCCGGCGCCCGGCGGTCACGCCGCGCGTGGCCAACAGAGACGAGAGCCAGCACGGTGTGAAAACCGCGCGTTTGGAGAGAATCCGACGTCCCTCGAAAACACGAGTCGGCCATTATTCAGCGTGCGAGTTCGATCGAATTAATAAATAATTCTCGGAGACATTCAGCTCTTCATGTGTTGCAGCTTGAAATGACTTTGCGAGCCACAATGGTTTGCTTACATTTATTTAAGTGCATCACGAGACCCGTGAACAGCAGGCGGAAACACGACACCGTAAATTACGAGGTCTAAAAAAGTCCCAGAATTCTCAAACAGTCTCTTTTGTGTGGAAATGAAAAGATTTTCCCGTCTGAGAGGGAATAAAAAAAAAGATAGAAATATAGATGATGGAAATAAATGATGCAAATAAGAGCAGGCTGGAGCGGTAAAAGAGCTGAGTGTGTGTGTGTATGTGTGTGTGCGCGTGTGTGTGTTCTCATTGGATCCACTCAGGCCTCATTTGTAGCCAACAATGATCACGCGCCGGCGGAGACGGCGGCGCCGAGGCAGAGCAGCAGATTACAGCGGCGGCGGTTATCTGATTGTGAGGCATCAGTCACGTGAACCGCCCCAACACACACACACACGCACACACACACACACACACACACACACACACACACACACACACACACACACACACACACACAAAAAAACCGTGACTCCACACCAAGTCTGGAGCGAAGCATCTGCAGGTGCTGTGCATGCTGGGACTGCTGTGTAGGCCTGACTAAGCGTTTAAAAAAAAATAAAAATAAAAAATTGTTTTCAAAGCGAGCGGGTCCGATCCGGAGAGGTCCGGCGTCCGGGTCTGACTCGGGTCTCACTCGGCCCGGTGGAGCCGGACCGGGACGCCAAACAGCAGCTGCTCCCAACGAGCAGCCGGAAGGAGAGGCGGCGTCCCAGAGGATGTTTGGGGATCAGCAGCAGGTGAACAAACAGATTCACCCAGAGAGCCGGCGTTTGTCTCACACACACACGCGCGCGCGCGCACACACACTCAGGGGGCCAAAGGTCAAGGGTCACCGAGCGTGCGCACACACACACGCACACAGTTACCGTATGACACCCACTCTCACACTCAGCTAGATGAGACCCGTCAGATGGCGCCCGTCTAGCGCGTGAACAGGCGCTCGGCTCCGCTTCCCGTCGGCCTCGGCGGATTAAGTGGAGCGGGACCGGTACCAGAACCCTGCTGCTGCTCTGAAGGAGCCTTTTTTAAAATTTTTTTAAAATTTTTTTTACCATCAACCTCATCACCTCGCTCAACGTATCTTTGCTGAGCCGGAACAGTTGAATCCAGGCGGCCGCCATGACGGACTGACCTGGACTGACCCCTGCCCTCCCCTCAGCCGCTCCTCGCCTCCTCCTGACGCAGAACTGAGGCTTCTTGTTAAAGTACCATGATGCACTGCACCAGGTGCTCCTCGTGTGTGTGTGTGTGTCAGTGAGAGTGTGATCAGCTTGTGATCCACATCATATTAGATTAGAGGTGCAGCGGCGGCGGCGGCGGGGGGGCGTGATTGCTCAGTAATGTGGAAACAGCTACAGGGTGAGCATACCTCAAAGCAAGTCCCCGCCCCCTCTTGCCCCCTTGTCCAATCAGCAGCCGACGTGGCAGAGCAGCCTGGAAAAATGAGTTCACGGAGCGAGAAGACGCAGGAAGGCACGCGGGGCGGCGCCGAGGAGCGTCTGAGGAGCCCAGACGAGAGCGCGGGGAAAAGCAGAGCCGCGGGGAAGCCGGTGGGCGGGGCTACCGCGGCGGGCCAGAAGCCCAGACGGCAAAACGGGTCGCCGACTCGGTCGTCGCGCCGACAGAAGTGACATCACATTTTTCACGTTGGTCACAGCCGTCGCCAGGGGCAACGGTAACCGATGGTGACCGGGCAATCAGGGCAGAGGGTGTGAATGTGTCACTTTGCAACTTGTGACTCTGTGTGTGTGTGTGTGTGTGTGTGTGTGTGTGTGTGTGTCCGTGTGTGTGTGTGATTTTGTGGCCCTTCACACTGAATGATAATTGAGGCGAGCTGATGAAGTATCTGTGTGAGTGTGAGTGTGTGTGTGTGTGTGTGAGTGTGTGTGTGTGTGTGTGTGTGTGTGTGTGTGTGTGA
>CAAKHG010028496.1:0-13102 GCA_901007715.1 Dactylopterus volitans
CCCTTGAAAAGGGTGTTTCAACAAGACAATGACCCCAAACACATCAGTAAGCGAGCAGCATCTTGGTTCCAGACCAACAAAATTAAAGTTATGGAGTGGCCAGCCCAAACCTTAATCCCATAGAAAACATGTGGGGTGACATCAAAAATGCTGTTTCTGAGGCAAAACCCAGAAATGCAGAGGAACTGTGGATTGCTGTCAAATCATCCTGGGCTGGAAGACCTGTTCACAGGTGCCAGTTGGTCAACTCCATGCAACACAGATGTGAAGCAGTTCCCACAAACAGTGGTTATACCACGAAATATTAGTTTAGATTTTGCATTCCTGTGAATCACTAAAGGCTTTTCAGTTTATACAATAAATATTTTAGATTGTAAAGATAAATGCAGACACTGCTATTTTTTTGAACAGTCAATATTCATTTTTCTTAATTTTTAAAAAGTTTTTAAACACGATTATTTTGAACACAACTGAAAGTGTTTTTCCGTATAATAGAAACATGGGTTATAGATGACAGGAAATACATTGATATTATAATATTAAACTCATGTGAGCACCTTCATTTGTAACAGTGCATAGAAGTGTAATGTCATTCTGTGAATTTGAGATGGATTGCATAATGATCGCAAGAAAGAAACGAGTGTCCTCCCTCATGTCACATGACGACACCCGCATGTCCCCGTGGAACTCCGACCTGCATGCACTAACCGTTTGATTGGCTGGCTGTCATTTCACTCATACCACTGCCTCTGGCATCCTTTAAAGCGATTGCTGCTGTTGTTCCATCCATCCGTCCATTCATCCATCCATCCATCCATCCATTCGTCTCCTCCTGTGTTCATCAGTTCATTCATTCCTTATCTGCTCAGCAGTGTGTTTATAGAGAAGCAGACTGGCTGTACTTTCTCTGTGCGTGCGTGTGTGTGCGTGTGCGTGTGTGTGAGTGTGAGTGTGTGTGTGTGTGTGTGCGTGTGTACACCTCTGTCAAAGAAGCTGAATAAAAAGTTGAATCAAGGGCACCATCTTTGGCCTCTGTGTGCATCCATGACATCTTTGCCTGCGGCTGCGTGAGCTTTTAAAGGACCACAAGTCGTGACTAAACTGCCTGTTTTCCAAAACAAACTCAACATTTTCATCCTATCAAGCAGCACTACTTGTGCTTGGCAAACACTTGATGCCGTGCTTTAATGTGATGCACAGTTTATCTGATTTTTTTTTTTTTCTCACAGCAGCTTGACAACAATTATGGCAAACAGGAAATGAAAAGCAATAGATTGCAAGTTTCTGGGCAAGGTGATATTTATGTATTTTCATACTCTGATGAACAAAATTTTAACAAAAAAAACTTCTTGAAAATCTGCTTCAAGGTTGGTTGGCATTCGTATAAAATTATTAATTCCCACAGAATGGGCTAAAACATGTAATAACTGTATGATTCTGAAGTATTTTGAAGAGCAGAACACTGCAGTTCCTAAAAATGTGCTAGGCACACCCATCCGTTGGCGTCTTGATTTCATTCCTGTTTTATAGCAGCAGTGGGATAAATGCATGTTCTCTGCCGAATGCAATCCGTGTCTCTCCTCATCATGCATGCTCACCATCATCATCAGCTCTAAAAATACCCGCTTGTGATTGCATGGGTTGTTACAAGCTGAATGACCTGCGATGCTTCGGTCTGTCACCGACCTGAGAATAATGGACTTGTTGACACAGAGCATGTTACATGTGCTGAGCTTGCCAGCTTCCTGTGAATCTCCTGTCGTCGTCGTCATTATCACTTGACTCTCAGCTTTCATGCCTCTTAAGCCATTTTCTACCTGAAGTTCATCCTGATAACAGGTCTTCATTTAACATGCCACCATAAGACAGTAAAGCTTTGGGGAAAAGAAACCCACAGAGACGTTTGTGGCAACTTGATTTCAGCCTTTTAAAAATCTCATTTATGCACAAAGAAGCCACAGTGTAAACACGTAATGAGACCTCTTACTGACAGCAGCACCATTCTTATGCCCATATTGGCAGATTATCCCCTCAGATATTATTCCTGTAATCTGGTGAAGGTGCACAGGTAGACACAACAATAGCAGTGCCTGTGTTTTGTAATTTAGCAGCTCAAGTTTTTAATCTTTAAGGATTTTTTTTTGACTATATATGTGTGTGTGATGATTTTTCTGCTCATACACTTGGGTCCATAATTATTTGGAACATGATGCAATTTTTTTGTAATTTTGCCCACACACCACCCGGAGTGTGTGATTGATATGCTTTGCCAGGCTTTTACTGCAGCCCCTTTAGTTGCTGCTTCTTTGTGGGTCTTCATGCCGTCACTTTTGCCTTCAGTAGCTGAAAAGCTGCTCGATTGGGTTGAGATCTGTTGGCTGACTTGGCCACGAAAGAATATCCTCGACTTTTAGGTTTGTTATGCGGCATGATTTGGGTCTGTATCAATCTGCACTATGAGGTGGCCTCCTATCAGTTTTGCAGCATTTGGCTGAATCTGAGCGGAGCGTATAGAACTGCGCCCGTCAGAGTTCATCCTGCTGCCTCGATCGGCAATCGTATCGTTAATTAACACCAGTGACCCACCTCCGCTGGCAGCCATACATGCCCATCCCATAACACTGCCGCAGACATGTTTGACAGACATGTGCTATGCTTGGGATCCTCAGCTGTTCCTTTCCATCTCCATACTTTTCTCTTCCATTCATTCTGGTGCATTTTAATTTTGATTTCCTCCATCTAAAGAATGTTGTTGGCCAGCTGGACAGGCTGTTTTACATATTTTCTTTCCAATCTTGCCTTCTTGTTCTTAAGAGTTCCCAGTGTTTGTCATCTTGTTGTAAACCCTCATTGTTTACCTTCAGAAACGTGTCTTAAGAATGATGACTTGGGCAATGATACACCTTCCTCCTTGAGTTCTGCGCTCATCTACTTTAGCTGCCCTCCAGGTCTGTTGGTGTTGCTGAGCCAGGGGATTTTTTTTCCTTTGTAAAATGTACCGAGCTGTTGCCTTTTTTTAACCACCTCTCTGATATTTTGTATTTTAAAGCAATGATTGCCCTCCTCACTTGCGTTGACAACTCTTTGGACCTCATATTGTGAGTTCCAATGAACGATTACCAAATACAAATTCAAAATTTGGATTAAACTTGAGACCTTTACCATTTAATGGAGTAACGAGAACAGGCCTCATCTGGCCGTGGCCATGGCTTTTTAGTCAGTTGCCAAATTACCTCTGAGCCCCTGAAAATGAGCAACTGTGTATACAAATGGTTCTCATACCTAAGCGGTTATTTCAGTCCTTTTGCTCAGCCTCTTGAATTAAAGTTGAAAGTCTTCACTCTAATGACATTTTGATTCCTTTATTTAAAACCCATCAGGATGGTGTGCAGTGGCAAAATTACAAAAATCGTGTCATCGTCAAAATAACCAGGGATCTAACTGTATGTCTTTGCATATGTGTGTACTTTCCTTCCTCTGTGTGTGTGTGTGTGTGTGTGCGTGCGCGTTTGTCTCTTGTGTGCGCGTGCGCGTGTGTGTTCTGTGTTGGTGGCGCAGTATCCAACAGAGGAAGACATGATAGAGTGGGCAAAGCGCGAGAGCGAGCGAGAGGAAAAGGAGCGACTCGCCAGGCTCACCCAGCAGGAGCAGGAGGACCTGGAGCTCGCCATTGCTCTCAGCAAGTCTGAACTCTCCTGAAGGCTCATATGCCCCCACCTCCACCTCCACCTCCACCCCTCCCCCTCCCCCACCTACCCTTTCCGCTGGCCCGGCGAAACTCAGCACAGCACAACCGAGCCGAGCCGAGCTCAGAAAGCACCAAAGCAGAGTGGGGACGGATTCAACAGCACCTGCTGGCACCATGAAGACACTTTCTTCGATTAAAACTGAATCTTTCATCGCCCTTCTCCCAGACTGTTGACTGGCGGCGTTCTTCCATCCTGTTGGTCTCTGTGAATGGAGGAGAGAACCATGACGGAGTGTACGTAGTTGATGGTGGATTGTTGAGGAGGAAATGCAGTGAATATGGGTTCATTGATTTGTGACGTGTTAAGGTTTTCATGTCCTGTTGATTTCAGTGCCAGGGCCACACTATTACTCCGGATTGTAACTTATTTAAACATGTACTCAAAACTCGACTGAAATGATCCAAAGCCCTGCCTTTATCCACTTACTCAGCTCTCTACAGTTTATTTTAACCACAGCCCTCGCCAGTTCCTGAACTTAAGTTACGGATTTCGTGAGATGATGGAGCCCTAAGATCCCCCCGATTACTGCAACGTGTGCAGAATTTAAGCAGTAAAATGGGGGGGAAAGCTCTAAAACAAAAGTGTAGAAGTGTAAGGTCGTGTGGTGACTGTATTGCCCTGTACAATGGCGGCAGGCTTTTGAGAGTCCAGCTTGTGTTGTGACAGAATTCCACAATTTTTATGAGTTTAACTGGAAGCTCCCAGGTCCCCTGAGATGTGAAATGCGTGTACGGATTTATGCTAAAATGGAACACAGCGAGCACAGTCGGCTCCAGGAGAACTCCTTCGGTGTCGCCGTTGGTTTTCCCAGCATCCGTTTTGTTTTGTGTTTGATGGTCTGTTTTGCGGGTGAAACTAAAAGGAATGAAACTACATCCATAGCAAGTATAGCAACATGTCAATTAGCATTAAGGGCACAGTATGGTGGGTTGCAGAAAAGCTGAGATCAAAACGCAGATGTTGTCTTAAGTCCAATATTTGATATCTTAAATTTTGATGATGCAGCTCTTGCCATCTTATAAATGGCGTAACTTTTATTAAGACTTAAGCATTTGAGACACTTTATAAATCTGGCCTGAGATGAAGATTTTTTTTTCTTGTGCATCACCACCGCTAAAGAGATAATGAGGTAAAACATAGAAAATGTATTGTCATAGCTGAATGTATGAGTGTGGACGAAGAGATATTAACCACATAATGAATCTTTCCTCCCAAATGAGAGGCCAGTATAATAATATACTAAGTACTAGTATAATAAAATCATCTATATGATGACCAGGTCTCATTTTACAGTGTTGGTGCTTCTCGTGTTAGCATTAGTATGACTTTGTTTTTTCAGAATATTTCCCAGGTCTCTCCTCAGTCTTTGACAAAGTCTTTGAACTGTGGGGTATGTGCGTGTGTGTGTGTGCGCGCGTGTGTGTGTGTGAGTGTGTCTGCTCCGCGGCGTTTTCACTCAAACATCCGATGATGTTGCGAGGAGGCGGGCTCCTGTTGCACTACATCCTCCTGCTTTGTGAACGCCCACGCGGCGGTTATAGCCGGCCAGCCATTCCTCCTCTTCTTGGGTAATTTCTCTCTCAGAAAATGAACAAAGTGACTCAACATGAGTGTTGCGAGTGCTACGCTGTGATCAGAATCTTTCTGACAAGGGAAGGCTTGAATGTAGAAGAGCTGCTTATTTCTCTCAACAAACAAGGAACAAAAATAGCGGACAGCCCCCCTCCTCCTCCGCCTCCTCCTCTTCTTCCTCCTCTTCTACTCCACTTTCAAGCCTGTTGAGAAGACTGGTCACTTCCTCTTCTGGCATGTTGGCTGTCTTCTGTGTGTGTGGCTGATGCAGCGCTGTTTTATTGCCCTTTGCTTGTAAATACAAGAGAACAGGTGTAGATGTCTGCCTGTTTGTCGCCTGCTCCTTGTACGACTGTATGTGCCCCCCCCCCCTCCTCATCCCCCCTCGCGCATTCAAACAGGCGGTCAGACGTCTCACTCTCACTTGTACAGACTCCTTCAGAGTTTTCAAATCAAGAACCACTCGTGTTTCTAGGCTTCCCCATAAAGGCTTTTTAAAAACAAAGCTAATTGTATTTTATTTTGTATTTTCTAACATGTAAGAAATAATCATTTCTTTGAGGTTTGGACAAATATGTTATGCATTTAATTAAAACAATAAATATTGGGAAAAACAGCTCATTTGCTTGTACTTGCAACTGTTATTGTTGTTTCAGCTCCACTAGGAACAGCAGAGCCACAATGAAATCGTCCAGCTGAATCCAAATGGCGGTATTCAAAAATAATTAGATGTGTAATGAACAACTTATTAAGAGCAGAAAGCACTTTAAATGTATCGCAAAGTTGCTACGATATAACCAAGTGACGCATCTGCAGTATTTGCTGTGTATAGTTCTTAACTTGTTTAATACGGCACCAGCTGCACCTCAGAAAGAGCTGAAGACAAGTTCAGACCTGTGGCCGTGGTAACGCCGGTAACTTTTGGCTGAAATAATTGCACAGTAGAGAGGATTTTTTTTTTCCCCTTCAACTTAGCAGCACGTCTTGAATGTTGCAGCATGAATGTTAATCGCAAAACATAACGGCTAGAGTGACATCACCGTTGTTTAAAATTGTTCCCTATAACAGGAAAACCCATTTCACGGCATGTCCAGAAACGCAGCTCAACTGAACCAGGAGCTGCATGAAAACCAGGATGTTAAAGTTTTTTTTTTTTATCTTGTCACTTTAAAACACACAAAACCGCATGAACAGTGCAATTATGCAGATTACTTTTGCATTTCTTTCTGTTGCTATAATTCATTTTCAAGATGCGCTTGGTGCTGTTGATTAATCTGTAAAAAGATCATTATTATTATTATTTTTAATTTATTTATTTTTTTTATTTTATTTTATTTTTTGAAGCCCCACGCAGAGTTCCTGGTTGGAGCTGCAGGGCTTTAGGACCCGGGGACGTCGCTCCCTGCAGCATATTTACATAGAAAAGCCATTAGCGAGGTGATGACAGCAAACACACCTTTCGACGTCAGCAGTAACTCACCGGACCCACTCAGCCTCCGAGCGCCGAGCGCCGCTCGCGTCTGCCCGCCGCCGCTCGCGTCTGCCCGCCGCCGCCGCCGCCGCTCGCGTCTGCCCACCCGTGCCCGCGGAGTGACGCCGCTCTGACCGGGGCCGTCTGCTGCCTCTCTGCGGGGGGATGAGTTTCATCGGCAGGTGGAGACGAAGCGTGAAGACGAATGACGGCGACAAGTGAGTGAACGGATGAGGGAGTGAGAGAGAGAGTGAGACTGGAGGAGAAAGCTTCCTAAAAAAACAAAAACAAAATCAGTGCAAGTCATGTCAGTACTTGTTTGCTCATTTCTGCCTCTCTGATGTTGGCGGCTCAGCTGATTCTTAAGGTGCCATTTTTACTTCTAGACTCTTGAGAGGCTAATTAAAGCGATTTCCTCGTCCGGAGAATGTTGGTCAACAGGAAGAAGACAGTGAGACAGGAGCCCGGGAACTGAGTGCTACCCTCATTCAGCCTGCGAGGAGGAGCTGCTGCCAGGCGGCGGGCGGTTAGGCAGCATTGCATCCGGGATGCGGTCCAGCAGGCTCCCGGTGCGATAGTATCACGCTGTCGGTACAAATACACCGTTCGCTCTATCACAGGGGGACGTGTGCTCAAAGCAGATCTCCACACGATGGACGAAGGGCCGCTGCAGACGGAAGCGTCGTGGTTTATGTTGAATATAGGTCACAGGTCACTGCCCAATTTTTTTTTTTTAAATGATAAATTCTGCATGAGGAAGTTGACTCGGCAATTCCTGGTGAATGGATGGGAGATCCAAGGAAAACCTCGTATCAGTAACAAATGAATGATTCTCACACATGACGTTGCTGCTGCTGTTGTACGCAGTCTGTCAAAGTGTGGTTGCCACGGTGATGGAGTAATGAAGCCAAAGAAATTTTAAGAAAAAAAAAAAGGAAAAGAATGTCAGAGAATTAGCTGCATCGAAGCAGAATTGGTATAAATGAATGTGTTTTTTTTTCATTTGGAAACAATGGCAAAAACTAAAGTTTAAAAGTAATTCAAAAGTTTGAATGGAAAGAATAAATGTCCTTCAAAAGCTGAACATTTTGACAGTTGAATGTTTTGTCGTAGCCTAAACTAAGCAACTCACAAAGGACAATAAAAACATAAGAAGAAGGAAGATTTGAGAAGACGCAGGTCCAAATCCTTGAGTGCATCCACGCCAAAGTTCTAGACATCAAATGGCCAGTAAATCAAATTCAGACAATCACCAATTTCAGAAAAAAAACAGCCTCAATCCAAACATAAACAGACCTTGAGATAAAAAAAAAACAAAAAAAAAACCTTGTCTTTCTGGGGTTGTCATCTTAAATGTTGCCAAGTAAATACTTGCATCAGCATGATGATTTAGTCCATTGTTACTCTGATTACATTTGTTTGCTTGTCAGTTTAAGTTTACTGAGTCTTTACAGGATGTTTGCGTCCTCTTCACGTCTTCTGATCAGACGCCCAATCTGCTGACTAACGTCCTCTTCTCACCATCACGAGATCGTTGATACAGCCTCTCCAAGTTGACCTTTAACCTCTTCACAGGAATGCCATAAAGGCAGAAGACACACCAGACAGCCAGGACTCCCAGAGCCGGTATGATCACTTTGCAGACATTTATTCGTACAGTCAATGACAAACCCTGCGCTGCAGGTCGAGCTCATTGTTTGTCAACATTGTTAACATGCGCACACACACGCACGCACACACACACACACACACACATACACACACTGACTTTTATTTCCTTCCTCAGGCTGTCAGTCATAAACAGTCCAGACCTGGATCCAGTCATAACTGACTTTAAGTAAGTGTCTCTGAGCGGAGGGGCATGTATTCGTGGAAATACATGAACAATTTCCCAAAAATGAAACCATATAAAAACAAGATTTTGTTACATTTTTAAACTTCGATGTTTTGACTGTGAAACTTAGGTAATATCTTGAAAAAAAAAAAGAAAAAAAAAATCCTGCACAAATCATGAACAAAAAATGAATAGTGGGACTGGGGGTATCGGTGTCTCACGATCAAGTTTCTCAAACAAAAGCTGACCTTTCAGCTGTTTCTCGTCCCTGCAGATCACCTTCTCGCTCTAAACAGCCTGTTTTTTTGTTCCTCTTGTTCAGGTTGCAGTTACCTGACAACAAAGATGCTCTGGAATCAACTCAGCCATCTAATGGGTAAGACCAAACTGTGGCTATGTTCACAATCCCCCACCAGCATATTCTTCATGCTGCATGTGATGTCAAATTGAGTGTGTCGTGCGTATTTTTTTAATTTTGTGTTGAAAGATCCCTGGGTGCACACTAGATTAATAAGAATTTCTGTGTATGCGTCACTAGCTTACTAAACGTTCCCAAACCGCCCCACCATGCGTTATGTCCCTTTAGAGGGCGTAATGGCGGCCACTGACACAATCTCTAAAGCGCTACAACGGTTAATCTGTAACTTTAAGAAGTTTTTAAAAACTAGAGAAAACTTGTATATTCCCGATATGGGGTCAGTTTAGCCAAAAATCATCCATTCAGAGATTTATTAAGGTAGCAAGAGAAAAAGTACCACGCCTCAGATGGTTTCCCAGGTTTCCATTGTCTTATCACAAGTGTGGCTTTTATTTTGAAAGCAAGATGTTCAATATAACTGATGCAGCAGTTTAACTTTCGGCCGACTGAGAAATGTGCATACTTTATACTTTAGCGTGTAACGGTCGGCTGCACTAACGGTTGGCAGCAGAACATGAGGTCTGAGTGTGTGGAGGGCAGGACGCCTGCAGGAGATGCTGGTGAGGCTGACATCGCCGTAGAAACGCGCTTTGTCATAGCGACTGTGCGACCGTGACGTACTGCGGCGAGATTTGAAGTCGCAGCACAGGACATTTTGGCTTATTAGTGGCATGTTGATGTAAAAGTCATTGGAAGGTCGTTGGCTTTAATGCGGTTACCACCTGCTGTTCACCATATTAATAATTCAAACAGACAGAGCCTCGGAGTGGCGTGCCTCTCTTTCAAGGTCTGACAGCTTATTACTTACTTCCTCATTTAACATTCTAATACTCAGTAGTATTAAGATGTGATTTTATTTTTTTTTTTAAATATTCCCATTACTGTCAATACTCGGATATGGCAGCATCCCTATTGTACAATAATATTTATGCTTCATTGTTTTTGCAGCTAGGACACAAGAAACCAACTTAGTTTACCTTCTCATACTAACAGGAAGTGATGCCACACGTTTACTTAAACTCCATTTTTGCAACACTGCCGCCAATTAAACGTCTCAAAGAGGGAACACAGCACGTCCTCAATCGCTTCTGTCATATCTTTTCTGTTTTCCGGCGTCTTTTTTTAGTTGTCTTACCAACACGCCCTAAATACCGTAATGTCCATCACCAGTGCACTCCAAAACCTCGATAGTTTGATATGAATATTGACTATTTTAAGTTTCCTTTCTGTGTGAACACTTTTCAAAACTCAGCGATTGGTTAGGGTTATCGAGTGTATGATGTGGAACAGGAAATGCAAATATTGCGGTCGAGCCAGTGTTGTGCGGTTAATCATGGCAGCAGTGAGTAACGAGAGTGAATAGTTTGACATGGCAGCGTCTTCAGTGCTGATGGCCTTTGGGTTGCCAAATGCAGCGCTCCACCATGAGGACGGCAGAAATCTAATAATCTCCACCTTCAACTCATGACCCTGCAGGCTCCTCCCAACACACACACACACACACACACACGCACACGCACACACACGCGCACACGCGCACATGCACACACAGACACAGTGAGCAGGCTCAGCCATCCTCTCACAATGCTTTGCTCTTGTAATCGTGTCTTTATAGGAGTATATGGGAGGAAAAAGAAAAGTCAAACATGATTGGTAGACGCTGTCACATGAGTGTCATCTTTTTCTGCTGACAGCATGAGCGGATGGTTATATGTGTGTGCAACAGAGCCAGACTATTGCGCATTTTGTGTTTTGTATTTATGACAGAAATATACATGTGGTTTGGCACTAAATGCTTCTTTCAGCTTCATCCTGCTAAGTTGCAGTGTCTTAATGGCGTCAAGAACGTGGACCTACATGAGTGATTTTGTTACATAGCAACCAGCTGAGAAGCCAAACATGGTCCCATATATGCGATGAAGTATGAAATACGACATCTTTGGTGTAAGGGCACTGAAAGGCATAATCTTTAATTATCAGGAGTAATGATATTTTGTCACTTTGAAATTTGAAAAGTTTTGAACAGACTGGATCTTAATTCTAATTAGCAAAGCACAGGGATTAACATAGTAACTGCTTAGTTTAGGTGTATCAGTAAGTCTTGTCTACGACATCAATATTATTCATAACACCTGTGTTTTTCCTGTCATGTCAAAATGGATGGGTTCAATCCAATTTGAAGTGGGACAATTAAGTGCTGTGAATCAACAGTGTGAGATATTCTCATTATGTCATGTCATTTTATCCTACCCATTTGTGGTGAAGTTTGTCATAATCAGCAAATAACACTGAGAGTTCTGGCCAAAAAAAATGTGTTTCATGAGGTCGCACTGCCCTTGACCTTTGACCCTTTGAACATCAAAAATCTAACCAGTTCCCCCTTGAGGCAGAGTTGATGTTTGTGCCAGATTTGAAGACTTCCCTTCCAAGCATTCGTGAGATGTCATGTTCACAGAAATGGGATGGACAGACTGACACCCCGGCAGCATGACGCCTGCGGCGGAGGCTGCCGCCGGCACTGAGGCATTAAAATGCAAAACAAATTTCTGGTTACTGCTTGATGATCTGTGACCGCTTTATCACAAGCGTCTCTGCCACTCTAGCTACGCTGAACTGGTAACGCATGTGGAGTCAGTGCGATACGGGTAAGTTAGAATGTACAGACTACAGTCGGTGATGTAAAGTTACCCTGACTGGTATCGGCAAAAGAAATGTTTATTTACACTAAAGACTCGTTATTGCTCCCTAGATGATCGCTGATTTTAGTGCTCAAAGTTAATGGAAATGCTCCAACAAATAAAAATTTCAATAAATAAATAAAATAAAAGCAAAACTAGTTTAGTGATATCATAACTAGCCCCGACAGAGAGGCCGTGTATGCATCTTTTGATCAGTTTTGCTGCTATTTGGCTGCTACTGATACAAAAAGTAAATTCAAACAATCAGTGTGTTTTTTGGTCTATGAAGTGGTGAAAAATGTTAATCACTGGTCCCCAAAGCTCAAGAAAATGTCCTCAAACCAACAGTCCACAACACAAAGATCTTCATTTTACTGTCATAGACGAGAGAAACCAGAAAATATTCTTATATAAGCAGCTGGAATCAGAGAATTTGGACTTTTTCGCCTTAAAAAAAGACTCAAAATGATTAGTCGATTATAGAAATAGGTGGCGATTAATTCACTAGTCGATTAGTCATCGATTAGTTATCGATTAATCGATTAATCGTTGCAGCCCTAAACTGTTTAAACAACGTCATGGAGACGAATATATCTATAAACAGGTTATGAAATTGAATGGAAATGTTTTGAAACTCCTAGGCAGAATTATGCCGAAACCCTGAATAAAATCTAAACCTGGTCTAAACCCTCAAACCACCCTTTGCACTTTGAAGAACATACTGGTCCTCATAAGGATAGACATACACTCAGAAACAGAATGACTGGTGAATGAGGAACTGCAACGCTGCTGTTTCATTCATGATTTGACATTTTACATCTCTGAGCATCTGAGCATATCTATGCCTTCTATTTCTGGACTGCCAACTCGCTGCAGTGCTCATCTCTGCAGCAGCCAGGATCCTCCCTCAAATCTAGCCGCAATTTCTGTTAATGTCAGTGAATGAAAGATTTATGGGTTGTTTTGGGGGTTTTTTGGGGGGGTTTGCTTTCGTTTTTTTGCTGTTGTTTTTTGTGGTTTCCCATCTGGGATATAAATCCTCTCAGGCTGCGAGTCGTGGGGTGTTTTGGCCTCCTGTTTTGCATGAACCAATCAGAGCGGAGACTGCAGTGTGTAGCGTGAGGGTGATGATCAGAGGAGGTTGGACTGACTTTGTGTGTGTGTGTGTGTGTGTGCGTGTGCGTGTGTGTGTCTATGCCCATGGAGGAAGCAGATATTTGTTTTCTCTTGCTATGTGTGATAGTCATCCCAATCTTATTAAGGGCTGCAGTTGTTGCTGTGTCTTCCTCTCCTCCTCGCCCGCCACACTGACCTCTTGATGCACCAGATCCTCCTCGGCTGCTGTCGCCCCGGGGGACCACATCTCGTCGCGGCCTCCGC